>CAOJBJ010592716.1:0-10593 GCA_948291685.1 Euphorbia celastroides
ATTAACATCAGCAATGCTCTTTATTGTATGCTGCCAAATGGTTAAATGTGTTAACACATGAGAAATTTTAGCCTGATATTGTTCTAAATGTCTTCTGAGATGTTGCAGCGGGTAAATATAAAAAGTTCGACAGTTGAGTAGCACTAGTTGACTTGAATTTAATGACTTTTTTGTGCTTTTGTAAAAAATTTTTCTTTTATTTCACTCATTGTACATATCATATCATTTCTTCTAATGCCTGTAGTCTTTTGCATCCAGCTAACGTGCTACCATGCTCATTATCTTTTATAGTTTTCATAAGTGGAAACATGTGAGTTTACTATTTTTTGTTTGTATCGGATTTATGACTGCATTTAATGGATATAAATGTTGTGTTTTAGCATACTGTGAGGCCAGGCTCGTACACATGGAAATATAATAGACCCCCGCCACGTGGGCCCCGACGACAAAGGTCCATAGTTGTGAGTAATATGGATGCAATATTTGATGTTGAGCACTTTATTGACGACGATGAACTTGATATCTTTGATGCTGATGATTATTTTGAGGATGATTATGATGACTATAATGTGGAGGATTATGTAGATGAAGACTATTTGGAATTTATGTTAATGCAGCTAAATATGGGATGTGACTTTTCCAGTGATGACGAGAATTGTTTTCTGTAAACTATTTTGCTATATCTACAGTGAGGTTTTTAATTTTCTTGTGGATGTTTTAAATTAGATGATTTTGGCTAATGGCACATTCTATATGAAATTTTTTGAGTATAGATGAAGCACGCTATGGGCACAAACACAAAAGTGGAAGAGCTATTGACTTGCTGTTTAATATTTGGCTTACATTCCTTCTCTTTTTCATTTTTATAGCTTAATATTTGCTGTCATTCAGATGAAGTGCAGAGCCAGGTTCAAGGAAAATTGAACTCTGAGATGGGTTATATAGCTCCTTTCAATCCAAATTTATTGGCCTTTTTGTTGTTATAAGTTTGTTGCATATTGGTCTCGGTTATTTGAGAAAACCGAGACCAAACATGAGGCAATCGTAAGAAATTAAAAAAAAAACGATGATGTTATGAATCTTCAGTTTCGTTCATTAGCTACTAAGTAGCTACCAGTTAATGAGCAATAAAAAAAATTCGGTTTTTATGAATTCACAGTTTCGCTCGTTGGCTATCAGGTAGCTACCAGTTTACTACCAGTTAATGAGCAATTGAAAAAAAAAAATCTGAAAGAGTATATGACAATGGATGGCGTTTAAAAAAATCTAAATCAACAAATAAAAAAATTAATGATTTTTGAAATAATTGTAAAATAAGGTAAGAAAATTTTAAAAAAAAATTATGTTATCAGGTTCACCAACACCAATAGCTATCAGTTTAACACATGCATTCTCAAATTTTGATTTATACTTTTTCAACTCTACAGCAAATTTTCAACTACACAAAACCAAGCAAGCAAACAATCAAATATCAGTTGCACAATTTTAGCAAATCAATTGAGAAAAACCTATTCACCTACCACCAAATGCATCCAAAATGCCCAAGCATCGCAACAACAACAACTCCCTGTAAATTTCCAGATCTCACACTTAATTAATTAAAAAAATCGAGCACAACAACATCAAGGGAGAAACTGAAAGAACAAACCTCATTTTGATCCCAAAGATCCTTAATCATCACTCGTTGCCTAGCGGTAGTGAAAATCGAAACATCGCCGAGAGTTTCCCCAATTCATAATCATACTATTTTTCTACCAGTTAGATATCAGTTAGCTACTAATTAGCTAATAGTTAGCTACCAGTTTGATGAATTTGAAATCAAAATTTCAACAAATTTACATCTAACAATCTCACAATCATCGAAAACATTACTGCATAATCCGAATTATAAAGCTAAAATTGAAAAATGAATAACCACAACATTACAAAACTTCAAAATCAAAACGAAACTGCAATTACATAAAAAAACGAAACTACAAAGAACTATTCAAACTCCCGTTGTCAATTTGATCCAATAATACAGACAATGAGAAAACCTGTTAATTCACATCTCAACAAATTTTGAATTCGGTTTAGGTGTGGAGTATAAGAGAATCGGAAATGGACTAAGTTTAGCTGTGAAATTTTATCTAATCTGATTATACACAAAATGAGGAAAAGTTGTTTTCAAAATCTAATCATCTCGAAACTCAAAGTTCAGCATCTGTTGCAGTCAAAGGAAAGTTACAAGAAAACAGGCGAAAATCAAAACGGAAAAGCAAAATAAAACTAACCTGGATCACTGATAGGAAAACTTGTAAAGAAGCCGCAAGGAACATCGGCATTGTGATTCAATCGATGAAAATAAGAAATCGTCTCTTTCATAATAAAATTTCTGTCGAAGAAGAAGAAGAACAAAGCTAGAACAGGGAGTTCACGTCGAGATCAAAAGCTTTAAGGCAAAAAGATCGACGAGGAGAGCTGGAAAGTTTAGAAGGAGTAGTGAAAGAAACTGAAGGCGTGTAGAGGAGAGAATTGGAGTCCAAGGAGTGAGAAACAAAAGGAATTGAATAGAATCGGAGAAGAAGAAGAATCGAAGTCGAACCGAAGAAGAAGAAGAAGAAGAGATTGTACCTGGAGCGGTTTTGGAGAGAAAGGGCTTGGTTGAATGGGCTGTGGGCTGGGTTTCGAACGTGTTTTTTTGAGATGAAAGGTTGGGCTTGGCCATTAAAAGTTATGACCCAAACTTAGAAAGTGTTGTATGAAATTAAAGGTATAATTCAGTATATTTTTGTGTTTTTCCCTAAATTTTATTTAGTAAAATATTTTTCTTACTTTCTTATATTTTCTTTTGAAAAATTAGACAACATAAAATAATTTGAATATTTTTACATGTCGATTGGAACATCCAATATTTTTATTTGTCATTTATGATATATGTAACACAATCGCATATGAATACGAACAAAGTACTAACAAAGCAAACAAAACGAGGATTTAATAATAACCTCCATTTAAAAAAACTATGACTGTAAAGTGTTAGTTTGCAGATGATCCAACTTTTATTAAAAAAATTGCCACATTAGGCTCACAACCATTGTTAATAAAAAAAATTCTCATTTTATCCAACATAAATGTCGACCCAAGCCTATAACATCTAGAATTGTAGTTTTAATATTAATCGTTAGACTAAGACTTTTACCATCTAAAAATAATTCATTTTTCATTTTAATAAATCCATATATCATTTCTTACGGAGTGAATAGAAGTACAAGTAGCAAACACAAACGAGTTTAATTAGGTATTGTCGTTCATTGAATTAAGGTTCTTTCATTCAACTCGATAATCAACATAATATAAAACATAGTATACAAATTACCAACCCTAATAATAAGATTAAAGAACGTCGAAGAACGTTTTATCGTCATTTTGTATAATGAGAAAAAATTAGAAAATCTTGCACACAGAAAAAAGTAAAAATATAGACAACCAGGTTATAGTTTGTTTGGTTATTTAATTGTACAATCCTTATAAGTAATATTAAAAAAAAAAGTAACATTAAGTATAATTTATACTAAAATAAAAACGCATGAAGAAATTTAAAATGTGTATAAATAAACGGAAATAACTATCAATAACAATTTATGTCTTAACCGAAAAGAATCTCACTCAAAAGTATAGGACAAATGTAGTGATAGGGGCACCTATATTGCTGCTCTTCTCACATATTCAAATCGATAACAGACATACCAAACAAAACAATTAAATAACTCCAATAAATACACCAGCATTTTTTAAAAAAATCAAATTTTGATAATTTTGATAATATATTTGTATATTTTGTATTTTATGAAAATTATTACTATTCTTTTGTTAAAAAAGAAAAAGAAATAGGATTTCTCTACTCATATGGTGGATATTACAGGAAAGCTACTGCACCTTCCATCATCATCAAGCTCAAAGATGAGATAAAGAGAAGGTTTTAGAGAGAGAAATTAGGGCTATGGAGTTCGAGAAGAAGGAAGGAAACGATGGTTTTAGGTCTACCAACTGGTAGTTAGGGATTTGAACTCGTCAACCAAACTCAATCTTCAACCATCCAAAACAAACGATTTCTGCAGAAGAAGCAATTTCTGCAACAGCAAAAACAGCGACAGCAATCGCTTTTTCTTCTTCTTCTTCTGGGAAACCCTATCCCTCTTCAGAATCGGGGAAAATCCTCTCACGGGCATTTCCACAAACAGGTGGTGGGCATCTCTGTTTCGTCCCTTTTTGAGACTTCTCACTCGATTAGAGAGAGAAAAGGAGATGGAGAGAGATGCTCACGTGGTGTTTTGATGGAATGATGGTGGGAGAATATATGATGAGAGGGGAAAATCAAAAGTGAGATTGTTCATTGCTGCTTCCAATTATCACCTTCTTTACGTTTTGCTTTTGAAAGTGAAAGAAAAAGATAGGATTTCCTTTTTCTATTTCCCCCAATTTTGATTTGCTGTAAATTTTTCTGCATAGTTCAAGTGGGGATTGTGAGTGTAAAATTGGGAAGTTTTGTGTTGTGATTTTGTTGTACTGGGATCAGATTTGTTTATCAGCGGATCCATTGGTGTCTCTGAGGTTTTCTGTTCCCCAGAACACCCGCAGGAGCTAATGGTTTTCAGGTAATTTTTTATTCTTCAATTTCTTGGAGTTTTACCCTTTTTTCTATATTTTATTGTTCTTCCCTTTTCCATATCTCTCTCCTCTGTCTCTGTCTGTGTGCCTATAGAGAAAATGAGATGATGATGTTGATTATAAGCTTTTTCACTTTTCATTTTTTAAGTGAATATCTATTGGGATTTGCAGATAATGGTTTTGTCGTTCTTGATCATCAATTTCTTTTTCCCAAGGGTAGATTCTATTTGATGTTTTCAGGATCCATTATTGTTTTCTGTATTTTATTTAGCTGCCTTTTTCTCAGGCCTCAAGTGGTGCTTTAGTTAGAAATTGATATAGATTTGCCATTGATTTTCTTTGAATTTTCTGAATAAAATGAATTGATGATCAATTATGAGCTTATTCAAATGCAGTTATTCAGTTAATCTTCTTGATTGCTTTTGATTTTAGTTTGAATAGAATCTGCCCCATTGGCCTTCTGCAGAACATCCAAATGATTATGTAATCCGGTCAACCAATCTTACAACAAAATCTGAAGACCCGAATAACAAATATGGCTACTTATTATGCTAGTTCGAACAATCAAAGAGATTCTGTCCCAATGATATATATTCCGGGTTCATTTCCAGAGGCACAAGTTCTCCCTGGAAATGTGATGACGTACATGAACAATGGACAATTCTCAGATAATTTAGGCGATTCAGCGCCACATCAACAGGAAATCCTGTCAAATTTCAATGAATCTAGAATCGGGGACCAGAATTTCAATGCTTGGAGAGATGGTAGAAACGAGGTGTTAGCTATGCATTCGATGGCTGAATCTTCTAGTATCCTTCACAATGGACAGAACTCTCAAGGTCAAGGATTGTCCCTCAGCCTTAGCACACAAATCCCTTCCGGGATTCATATGCCCTCAATTTCCTACCAAAACCCTAATTTAGGCCTTGATTCTAGAGATGAACAGTCAAAAAATGCTGAGCTTCTGCAACCCGGTTTTTCTGGGGGCAATCAAGACTCAATTAGAGGGGATTTGTCTCAATATGGAATGACAAGTGTTACAAGGACCGTTCCTAGATCGAAGTATCTCAAGGCAGCCCAACAGCTTCTTGATGAAGTTGTCAATGCCAGAAAAGCTCTAAAGCAGCCCAACAAAGAGAAAAACCGAGTCACAGATGAGGTTAACAATTCTAAGGACGATGAAAACCAATCAAAGAATGCGTCTTCTAACCTTCAGGAACCTACCAGTATTGTTGAACTTTCAAATGCTGAAAGGCAGGAATTACAGAATAAGTTGACGAAGCTGCTGTCCATGTTGGACGAGGTAAGAGCAAAGCATCACTGTTACCTTTGTGGCATGTTTTGTCATTGAAGTGAGTGCTTGCCTCTTATTCTTAAATTTGTTCACTATACTGTCTGTTTTCTTTCAATCTTTTGTTTTCATCGCTGTTTTATCTGACAAAAATTATCACTTTATCAGCAATTCGATTGTTGTTTATCGGTCTGTGTTATGTACAATTGTTTCTGAGTATGACAACAATGTTGATTTATTATGAATGACATCTAGGAAATCACAGTGATTCAAAGCTTTAGACCTATACTCATGATTTTACCTATCTAATGTCCCCACCTTCTATTTTCCTATGGTCCTAATGCATCAGTAGCTACCCAAACTAGTCCCAAAAAACTTATTGCGTCGTGACCTTTCAAGAAGTGTATCAGTTTGCTCTTCAATACCACGTGTCAGCTTTTGGTTAGAGTAAAAATAAGTAAAGTTCATCTTTGAAAAGTCAAACCAACCAGAAGTTGATATATGACATTCAGGTAGCAAATTGATGCACTTTTTGAAATCAATACCACGTGTCAGCTTTTGGTTAGAGTAAAAATAAGTAAAGTTCATCTTTGAAAAGTCAAACTAACCAGAAGTTGATATATGACATTCAGGTAGCAAATTGATGCACTTTTTGAAAGTTAAAGAGCTAAGGGGTCAATTTTGTGAGTTCTAATTTCGGAATCTTCTATTATTTTGCAGGTTGATCGGAGGTACAAACAGTATTATCATCAGATGCAGATCGTGGTGTCATCATTCGATGTTATTGCTGGATGTGGAGCAGCTAAACCGTACACTGCACTTGCCCTGCAGACTATATCTCGCCACTTCAGGTGTTTGCGGGATGCAATTAGTGGCCAGATTCAAGCGACCCGAAAAAGCCTCGGGGAGCAGGAAACTTCTGAAAATGGTAAAGGTGTTGGAATAACTCGCCTCAGGTATGTCGATCAGCAGCTTAGGCAACAAAGAGCTCTTCAGCAACTTGGTATGATGCAGCAACATGCTTGGAGGCCCCAAAGGGGCTTGCCTGAAAGCTCTGTTTCAATTCTTCGGGCTTGGCTATTTGAGCACTTCCTTCACCCGTAAGTCATCCAATCATAGCAAACAATTTGGCAAATTTGTTCCGTTTTAGTTGCATGTTCAAGTGTAGTTATACCTTATTATGGTGTTTTTCAGATACCCGAAGGACTCTGATAAGATCATGTTGGCAAGGCAGACTGGCTTGACTAGGAGTCAGGTAAAATGCAACATTTTTTCGTTCATTAGAATGAGGAAGTGAAGGCTTTTTCTCCCTGAGCAAGTTGAGGATAGATTCTTGTTTTGTTATGTATATATTTGGAAATTTTAATTTTACAAAAGGTCAGGCGAATTGCCAGTTGCAAAGTGTGGAGAAAGCAAAAAGGATTGGCGAATTAACTGATGGGGACCTAATGAAATTTCCTAATGTAGCAATACTTTTCATTCAAATTTTTATCCTTTTTTTCTTCCTTCAAAAGGGCATGACTCCATTTGAGTGATTGCACGAGCCTTGTGAAATGAGTGGTCGGGTAGTGGGTCGTGTCTATCAAGTTCAGTCGATTTTCATTGTTACATAAATCCTTCGAAATGTTTACTTTTGTAATGTTTCTGTTGTCTGCTATTGTCATAATCACAAATATGGTCTTGATTATCCACATCAAAACTAGATAACATTTCATATATTCCATTCAAGGAGTTTTTTTAACTTTTTCCAGGTCTCCAACTGGTTTATCAATGCTCGTGTTCGCCTTTGGAAGCCCATGGTCGAAGAAATGTACAAAGAAGAGATCGGCGATGTAGAATTGGACTCAATTTCATCATCCGAAAACGCAGCCAAAGCATCAAAAGGCGACACAAAAACACCCGATGATAAAGGTGAAGAAACACAACAAACCTCCACCTCAACCGAAATTCACAGGCCTAGCATGGAAGATTCCAGTCTTTTATACCCCGACGGGAATTCCGACAGATTCATGGCAGCTTACCACGTGGCAGATGCAGGGAGCTTTGGGACCCGAAGCGGGGTGTCCCTTACGCTAGGGTTACAGCACTGTGAGGGCGGTGACCCGTCAATGACTGCTCTAAACCATCATATGTATGGTGGGGCCGGGTCATCTGTGGGGCCCGAGACCACGGACTTCGAGTGCTTGAACCCTGGAAACAGGCAACACAGGTTCGGTTCTTCCCATTTGTTACACGATTTCGTGGCGTGAAATGGTTTCCTTTGTGCATAGAACCCAGTTGTAGCATGTTGTATAGATAGTGTTTTTTGTGTACAATTGGTGACAAGTGACAACTTTTGCTGGCTTGAATAAAATGATGGTATGATTCAATTGTTGAATTTTGCAGTTGTGTACAAACTGGCTGTTACTTTAGAGAAATTATACCATGGATTTGGTACTTGGAGGATCTTGATCCGTTCAGATTATGACACGTGTCGTTTTCAACCTCTCTCATCCACATGTCATAATCAGAACGGAATGTTAAAAGTTCCCGTTAGTTTAGTTTCTAAAGCACCAACACAATAGCATCCATCTATTGATTTCTTGTTCAATCTCGATTGTAATAATGTTGCTTGATACCTTAAGGCGGAATGTTATAGTGCAAAATATAACAGGGAAACAAATTACATTGATGGATGAGATTTGATTAACATGCTAACATTTACACTGTTGTGCATCAATATATGCATTGGTAGTAAAATTTTCACAGCATTGAAAGTCGACTAGCTTATCACCTGCAGCATTAAGATTGGAGAGTTCAGCACCGATAATTTCCCGAATCAATCTCGGTCTTAAGAACCGGCCCACATTTGTCCCGATTTGCTCTTGAATTACCACATAAACATTGCTCGGTTTCTAAATACATCTGTGCAAATTAATACCGTGGCTATTGCTCAACTAATCGAAATCCCGAAAAAGTCATACTGTGGCTGGGTAGAGGAATTGAGGTAACACAGGGTATAAAGTGGGAATTAGAGAAAGTTGTTATAGGTTATTTTCAAAATTTGAAAGTTGGTTACATGTTTTGGGTTAAATTCAAGCTCCTTTTTTTTAGTATTTGGTTATTTTGCCTTTTATATATATATATATATATATATATCTTTGGGAAATTTATATGAGTTGGATATTTTGATAAGTTATTTACATATATAGCCCCCTAATTAATTAATATTACTCATCTTCTTCAACGATTCCTCTTTCTCCTCCTCCATCAACGATTCCTTCTCTTCTCTTTCCTGACGAGATTTCGACCTTAATCCACCGCTTCTTCTTCTTCTTGTTTCCCTTCTCTATCCCGACAAGATTTCGGCCTTAATTTCGGTTTCAATCATTTATTCTTGAACTTTGATTCTCTTTTCCGGCGAGATTCCGAACGCCCTAACCTCCACATCTTCTTCTTCTTCTCGTCTCTTTCCCGGATCTCGCCTCACCGCCGTCAGATCCGCCGTCGTCGCTTGAATCCCCACTAATGATCCACATTTCAGTTATAAGCTGAGAACATTGATCAAAAAAAGAAGTTGAGGTCACCTTGCATTGATATAACACTTCAATCAAGAAACAACTAATGAATGCAAAGTTGAATCAATACACCGATGGGTTGTTAAAGATTGTGACATTACACATTTGAACGGTGAATTAAATTGTATTAAATTAAATTAAAATTTATTGAATAAGATATTAAAATGAATATCAGTTTATTAAGTATTAAAATTTATTGAATATGTACCGAATTGAATAAAAATTAAATTAAAAAAAATAAAATTAAAATAGTTATCATCATTAACACAATTAAGCCTTACAAATAAATTTTCTAAAAATTAGTCTATGTAGAATTTTCAAAACAATGTAAAAAATTTATGGCTAAGTAATATAAGGCAGCTCACCGATTTATTATCTTCTTTAAGGAATGCCTGTTATATCCTGATATATTCAGGATATATCCTAATACATATTCTGACCGTGTTTTTTAGATTAAGAACGTGCTGAGTGTAAATATTTTAGTTGTTTCGTCAGTGGATGGTATTATTTTGCTAGGTTGTGTGTTTTGCCCAAATCTATATTTCATATTGGTTACCCCATGTAAGTTACCCTAAAACAAAAGACAACATTTTACTAACATAAAGACTCTCAAATTAAATTAAACGCTCTAATACAAATTAATTATATCTAAGTGCAAAATTACAATAATATTAGAATATACCTGTTTAATTAACTTTCCTAATGCATGCAGAATTCCTCTATTAACAATTATTTCTTATTTGTCTAGGATTAGGAACACACCTCTTATACCTAAGCCGAGGAATCGAATACTCGGCTATATATTTTCCTCTTAAAAAGCTATATTCACACAAAAGCACTACAAAATCATGAATTCATTGCTAGAAAACTCAAGGATGTTCCCTTCAACTTCCTGTCTGCTATCACTATTTCTCCACTTTCTTGATGCTAATTCGAAACGTGTACCGAGAATTAAAAAGAGGTACTGGACCCGGCATAGACGGGTTGTGGTTGAGCTGGAGAGGACCCGGCATAATAGTGTTTACCACAAACGGAAAAGAGGTACTTGACCCGGCATTGCTTCGGCCGGGTCGAATCCACATGTCATATTGCACA
>CAOJBJ010593632.1:0-13277 GCA_948291685.1 Euphorbia celastroides
ATAGGCTTCTGCATTGTTGCTTTTCAATTCGTCTGATAGATTGAGTTATTCAGAGATCATGACTCAGTTAAACTTGATTGATGACGATGTTGTTAGACTGCTCCATTCTTTGTCGTGTGCAAAGTACAAGATTCTTAACAAGGACCCGAACACCAAAACCATTTCTCCGACAGATCATTTTGAATTCAACTCCAAGTTCACTGATAAGATGAGGAGAATCAAGGTACCAAAAGCTTCTATTAAGATAATCTTTCCCAAAACTTCCATTACGTATTTTGAATGAGAAAATTGTTCGCCTTTTTCTACATGCAGATTCCGCTCCCTCCTGTTGATGAGAAGAAGAAAGTCATTGAAGATGTTGACAAGGATAGGCGGTATGCCATTGATGCCTCAATTGTCAGAATCATGAAGAGCCGAAAAGTTTTAGGTCACCAACAGCTTGTTATGGAGTGTGTTGAACAGTTGGGCCGCATGTTCAAGGTTCTATAAAACCTCATTCCCTTCAATGATTCATTCTTTTCAATCTTCTTATCCCGTTGCTAATAAGAAGTTCATTGATTTGAATATTTCAGCCTGATTTCAAGGCAATTAAAAAGCGTATTGAAGATCTGATCACAAGGGACTACCTCGAAAGGGATAAAGATAACCCCAACTTGTTCAGATACTTGGCATAATTTTACCCGGTTGATCGACTGCTATTGAACAATCACCAGAATACACAGTTGGAAGTGACACAAGGAAATGGTGCGGGTGAGATTTAGCTGGAGTCGAGGTTGCTTGTACATTTTGCTTTTCGAGCCAGGTATGAAACGACTTCTATAGATTATGCACCAATGTTGAGAATTGTTATTGGTTGCATAAAAATGCGGTCCAATATCGGACCGCTCTGTATCTTCTCTTCTTAGCACTGAGAATGATTTGTTTTGCTGCTCCACTAGAAGAAGAGAAATGTAATTTTATTTCGGTTATATTTTGAATGTTATCAGTTTTAGAAACTATTGGTTGAAATGGTTTGATTTTGATGATGGATGAACATTATCAGCATTCCTGTATATTATTCACATTAGAAGCACTATATGTCTTCACTTTGGTTTAGAGTATTAATTCTATTCAAATTCAATGCCTAATTCTGGTGGCGTTTGGATCACGGAATTGCTATTTTACAGAATAGGAAAAGAAATGAATTTAGTATGTCAAATATGTTAGACTTTGTATTGGATCTATTTATATTTGTTTCTAGCTAGGACGCCTCTTATGGAATAGCTATTCCGTGCTAAAATAGAAGAATTTTGTATTATTAGCTAGTACCGTCTCTTGATCAATTTGTTTTTATTGGATTTGTTCCGTTATCTATCAAGCGAATTATATAAAAAAATCAATAATTTGACATGAAAATATCGTTTTCCAAAGAGTGAGATGGCCATCAATTAATTATTTTTGAGAAAATTACGTGACATATTGAGCAGAAAATAATTATAGTTTATAATGTCTGGAAATATTAAGAAATCACAATTTATCCAACAATTTTTGGTATCAGAAACCAATTTTATTATAACTTTTTATTTCAAATTTAGATACAAAAATTACCAATTATTAACGATCAATACTCATCAACCGTCATGGTACAACAGCTATTGGTTTTTTATGATCAAAGTCAAAAAGATGAAAAAAAGATTTGAAATGTGGAGGAAAATGGAAGTGAAGAAAGCATAATTAACGGCTAATATACGAAATTCCAAAAACAATGAATTATGTTGGCCCCTTTTAAATTATTTTCTATTTGCTTCCACTTACAAGTCCATTGTCGGAATTTATAGTTATTTTAATCCAGCTTTTTATAGTATGAAGTCTTATACATTATTATTATTTTATGAGCTCATCTTTGTTTTTTAATTGACCACTCACAAATTCACAGGAAAAAGGGAACGAAAAAATCCCACAATTATAATGGCTGGTTTGACTTTTACAAAAGGTGAGTTTTTCTGTGTTAGTGGGGTTTTCTGCTTCTTCTTTTACTCGTGGAAAAGTGAATAACCTCCAATATTATATAGGTTAGCTTTTATAGTCTCTAGACTCTTATCATTATTAGTAGCCACTTCTTTGCCTCGCATTAGAAAATTTAAAAAGTCAAGTCAATCAGAAGCTGGCATGTGACACTTATAGGAGAGGAAACATGTTTGTAAATTAAACATGAATAATCGGTACATATTTAGTTAAGGCAGATTATATTAACTTTTGAAAATTAAAGAAAACGAAATGTTACGAAGGACAATTTCGATGTGTTAGGACTAAAGAGTTTCGATTATGTGATTTTAAGTAACTTTTTTACTAAAAGATATAGTTCATTAAATTAAATTAGAAGCAATTACAATTTCAATTAAAGGTGGAGAAACATAAAGTTAAATCCTCATACTTGTCGAAGAATCGCCGCAT
Organism: Euphorbia celastroides; assembly: GCA_948291685.1. NCBI lineage: Eukaryota > Viridiplantae > Streptophyta > Magnoliopsida > Malpighiales > Euphorbiaceae > Euphorbia > Euphorbia celastroides. The sequence goes on from CAOJBJ010593632.1 coordinate 2,434, forward strand.
TAGCTAAAAACTATACAACATAATTCGTAGACTTGACATAAACAATTTTAAAAAATTTAAAAAAATCCACTATAGTTAAAACATCGGACATACACACGACAAAACACAAACAAACTAAACATGCTTGTACAGCAAGACAGACATATCGTTAAACAAGACTTATTACGAAAATAAAATATAAACCTTGCAACCTATTTTCTTAACCTTCAACTAACGAACTCCACAATCATAAAATACCTTCCTACTCCATAACATCAACCAATATTGTAGATCTGAAAATCTCTTTTTCAATGGAGATAGATTTACGGTGTCTACAGTCAAAGATAATCAGGTATCTTGTTTGAAAACGACTGAAGTTATATCCAATTAAAAATTAAAATCGAGTTATGCAGCAATGATATTGTGATCGAAGAAGATGAATGTATAGAAGGCAAAATAGATGCATATTGTTTCGAGAAAATAGACCAAAATAAAAAACTAGAAAGTAAAGAATGAAAAAGAGAAAAAGCCTTGAAAGGCTCTTCTTTCCTATCTAGCAAACAAATTCATAAACAGAACTCTTTTGAAGAAAAGAAAGGTTGAAAACGGCTAGAATTTTTTCTAATTAACTTGGTCCATAGTTTAAACTTTGATTTTAAGCGACTTTAGGAAATTAATTGTAGCGCCTGTCTAATTAATTTGGTCTATGTTTATAAGCTAATCTAAATCTTCTAATCTTTCCAATTGAAATATTTGTTTTCTCTATATTAATAAATATAAATAAGTCACTAATGTATAAAATATTTGTTTTTGTTAAAGACAAGTCGTTCCTTTTCCCGTAGAGTGGGGGACTGATGGAAATAAATATTTCCAACCTCTTGTCATTTTTCACCACCTAAATTTTTATTTATTCATTACTTAGATCACTAATTCAGCAGATTGCATCATAATTTTCATTACACAAAATGATCTCACTTCTAAAACCTCAACGTATGGGTATGTTAAGTTGAATAATTAATTGCCAGAAATTGTTTTCCTCCACATTTGACTCCATCATCATTTTTTATTGTTATACATTTTTATTTTTAGTTCAGCATACTATCATATAGTTCTCTCTAATAAATGGTTAATTTATTCTTGAAGTTGAGCAAATGATTTCTATTCAAAGTACTCCACTAAGCTTATTGCATCGTCACTTTCCTTTTACTAATGAGATTATCAAACACAAATGTTATTTAGAATAAAAAAGAAAAGAAAATATGATACATTATTGAGAGCTGAGACTAGATCTGTTTGCGGGTTTGCCGGCTCGCCCAACCCGCCCGAACCCGAAGTATTTGGGATGGGTTTTAGACTTCATATTTGTGAATTTTTTTGGCCCGACCCGAACCCGATGAAGCCCGCATCATAAATGGGTCGGGTTTGGGATTAAGCTAAAATCCCAATGGGCCGCCCGACCCGTATAAGTTTTCATAAAATAAAATATAGTATATAATTCTTAATAATCTAATGTAGAAAATGAAAATATTATTGATAAAACATGCTTTCTTACATTACTATAGGTAAAAGTAATGTATTTTTCATTAAATATGTACATTTACATATAAAGCATTTATAATATATTAAATTGTAATAAAATTTTGATGTAACATTACTGTGATGTTTTTTATATTTTTTATTTTTTGAACCCGAAACTCGGCCTAGTCCAATACGAATCCAACCCAACCCGAGCCCGAAAAAAATTTAAGCGGGTTGGATCAGGTTTGGGATTATCATTTTTAATGAAAAACCCATCGGGCCCGGCCCAAACCCGACCCAACCCGACCACGAACAGGTCTAGCTGAGACTAGCATGAAAAGAGGCATGGAAAATTTAATTTTCAATATTTAAATACTATTCTTCCTTTTATATTAGTCACTTTATAATTTTATGAACTCACACAAGTTCCTAATTTTTGGAAATAGTAAGTAAAGGTTACAATTAAGTTTCCCTATCATCTTAAACTATGGCATTAAACAACTTCTTAATATGGTAATTAACTTAACATATTTTAAGGTTGAGAGTATGAATTTATAACAACTTGAATTAAGTTTCAAAATATAGTAAAAGTCGCTTTATGTTGTATATGTTTAAAGACCAGTCGACCTTTCTGCGCAAATGTGCGCTTCAAATAATAATAAAATTACGATAAAGCCTTATATACTAGTTTAACATTTTTGGTCAAACAATTCTATAAATAATATAATGCTTACCGTTAATTCTCTTGAATTTATAACACTTCAACTAATTAGACTTGAATTTAATAAGATTGACATGAAACTAAAAGTCATATTGAAACTTAAGATGCAATTCTAAAGGTTATAAATTTGAGTCCACATGCAAATGAGGAGGAATAAGATTAGGCTAAATGCATCCGAACCTTTATTTTTTTTGTCCGGCTCTCCTGAACTTTCAAAAATTTCTTTGACCTCCTGAACTTTCTAAAAGTTTCTCTTCGTCCCCTTTAAAAACTTTCAAAAGTTTCTCTCACCCCCTTAAGTGATACATGTTGACTTCTGACTGGTTTGACTTTTCAAACATGACATTCAATCAAAAGTTGACACGTGGCACATAGGAGTTGAGAGAAATTTTTGAAAGTTTTTAAATGGAGCGAGAGAAACTTTTAGAAAGTTTAGGGGGGCGGGTGAGAGAAACTTTAAAAGTTCAGGGGAGCCGGACAAAAAAATGAACAAGTTCAGGAGGATCCCGATGCATTAAACCTAAATCTTACTGTGAGTACCTACGAGTGAATTTTTTAAAAAAAATAAAATAAGTCATATTAAAACAAACTTACATATCAAATATTACAAAATATAAACTTTTTCAACTTCCAAGAAACATTGAAATCAATAGCAATTTGTTAGGTAGTGCTCCCCCATTGCTTCAAATGATATAAACAACAATGGAAAGTAATTCATCAATTCCTCTATTATGTTCTTGTCCACTTGTCTTGTTTTATTATTTCACAAACATTGCTTGTGATGTTTGCACTACCCTACTCTCATCATTGCTTTGCCACTTTCCTTTTCCTCTCAACCAAGACAAAATTGTAGTAAAACTAACATGTGTTTTCCCCATGTTGTATAGTTTGTCTTCTCCTATATGGTTTGGTTGGTTTCCACTCCATAAAAAAAATCCCAAATCCACGTGTATCTTATGAAAGGAAAAAAAATTATATCTACCCGTGTGGCATATCTCGTTTGCTCATTTAAATCTATATACTGTATTATGTTACCTATTTCATCCATGTATTATGCGGGTTTAATATTTTTTTAGTCCATTTTGTATTATTTACATTTGATTCTTCACCTTCTTTGTCGGTTCATTTTTCTTTCATCTGCTTTTTGTAATTTTTATGAAATTTTAAAGTTATTTTTGACATGCAATTATAAAATTTATATTTTCATCTTTCTCGAGATTAGATTTGTACTTATGAGTAATTTTAAAGTCATCCACATTTTAAAAAAACGCAACTTGTGATTCTTATTTATAATCTATTATTTCTTGAAAAAACGTTATATTACCGACACGTCTTTATGTTCTGACTTTGGTTCAGCCTTATTTTTTTTAGCTAAGACGACTTCGGATTTTTCTCCCTATGCTTCTAAAAAGCACATAAAACGAATTAATTATCCAGTAAATACTAGCTGAAATCTGATTTTATATTTCTTTGACAACATTTCATTATTTGAGCAAACATTTTAATTGTTACCATTTACGTTCAACTTTTCTAACTAGTATCTCAAGCATTGTCGGGAACAAAAGGGACCCCATATTATATGACTTCATACTCCATCATTAGTTCATAATTTGATATTACTAATCAACTAACTTTACTTGCATCACTTGCTCTTGTTACACAACAAACTTAAATCCCCTTCCTAAATCACTACTTCAGATTTATTTATATAACCAAATTAAAGTCCTATTTACTCCCGCAGTGACACGATTGTTTGCATCAAAACTACGGTAAACATCTACTTTTTCATAAATCTTTCAATCGGGTACTCCTCGCAGATCCGAAAGGCCCTAAGAAGTCGGTAAAGCCCGGATCTTGGCAAATTCCAAGCTTTTCTTGCCTTGCAACTTGTTATTCACATAGTGTTTACTATATTCTCCATGGGAATATTTCCTATACTTGATTGGATTATTCTCATCCACCATTTCCTCCATTGGCCCAACTTCAATCTCATAGCTTGGTGCATAAAATGTCACAATTGAAAGCCTTTCCCTTTCGCTATCCGTCACCGCTCTATGCTCCACACTCTTGTACTTCCCATTCGTCAAAACCTACAAATTTTCGGCGTTTTTAGTTACCCGAAATCCGGTAAATGATCAAGATTTTGGTAACTTACTTCTAAAGTGTCACCAATGTTGATCACCAGGGCATTTGGGATAGGGTTGACCGGAACCCACTTGTTGTCCTTGAGGATTTGAAGGCCTACATAGCTCCCCTTGCCTTGTTGCAACACGGTTAGAGCGCTCCCGTCGGAGTGTGGGCTTAGGCCCAAGACTAGGTCGGGCCTCGCACATGGCGGGTAGTAGTTCATCCTTATGGCTTGCACAGCCTCCCCGAACATTTTGTTGAATGTGTCGTCTCTTAACCCGAGATTCTTGGCTATGTACTTCAGTAGATTTTGACATAAGCTCCTTACTTCCCGTGAGTAAGCTTCTATTGTCTCGCTGCAACAAGAACAATAGATACAATTTAAACGATAATTATATCTTTTAATATTTATTAAAATATAAAAAGTAAATTCAACAATAAACTTTATTATAATATAATAAAATATTAAACCATATAATTGGACTAATAAATTCTTACATAAAAAAGAGTGTTTCAAAAATCCTGTTCAAATGGCTGCTTAGACCATTTTCAAAATATCAAGGCTCGCCTTGAATTATAAAGCCCGTTTAAGCAGAAAAATCGCCTAGGACCGTCTAACTAAAAATTATTTGTGTTGTATATTTAAAAATTCTGCATAGGCCGATTTTTAAAATATCGAACAATAGTCAAGTAGCACTATTTTCGACTGTGAGAGTTTTCGGGTTAGAACTGTGCTATGCCATTTATACATAATTCATACCCGAATTCCAAGGGCTCCGAGGGCCAAAGCTTCGGGATCCGAATCGAGTCAGGGCAAATCCCGAGAGCAAACATGTTGCACCAGTCAAGCTTTTGTTTCTCCGAGAAAACAAAAGCTTGGCCATAGCCCTGAACCATCCCGGGTGCCATCGGGTACTTCTGCTTCTCCTCCAATGGCAACATAAAGAACCCATTGGCCAATTCCTCCATTTTTTCAAGCAAACTCACATCAATTCCATGGTTAATCACCTAAAACAAAAAAAAAACACTAGTAAAAAAAGTTTGGTCCGGGACTATAATCGAATACTAATATTTTTTCGGGTGGATTTAGTACCTGAAAAAAACCCCAATCCTCGCAGGCTTTGGTGAGGATTTGGGACTCGTGATCAGAATCGAGAAGCTTGGAGAAATTAATGATCGGAACATCAAGTGAAGTTATAGAGGAAATTTGTGGCCTTTCAGAGAAATCTCTGATGAATCTTTGAGGAATATTTGTTTGTTTTGATTTTGTGAGTTCTTGAACATCATCAATTTTTCCAACAGTTGGAAAATTGGCTGCTGGAGCCATTAGAGAGGTTAAAATATTATAGTTGATGTTGTTAATTGTAGCTTCAAGATTATTACAGGAGCTCTGTATTTATAGGGGGGAAATGGAAAATATGTTTTTTGAAAAATTGGTTGTTTTTATTATAAAAAAGAAGAAGAAGAAGAAGAATTGGTTGTTTTTTATTTGATGTATAGCACTTAGGGAGCATTATCCTGTTTTATAGAATTTATGAGGAAAAAGGGTAATTTTATGAATGATTAGAAAAATAATGATGAGATTTGTATTACATTTACATAGTGTTAAGTAACCGAGATTTCGTTCTGTTAAATATAGTTGAATAGGATTGAATTAAATTTAGTTTTAGTATGTGTTTGTGAACTGCATTTTTGAATAAATTTAAGGGTAATTTATAAAAATATATAAAATTTAATTTGAATCTCAAGAGAATGATAATTAACTCAAATTTATTATGTAAATAACAAAAACAGTAAAACTATTATCACCAAGTATCCACACAAGTTTCATATTTTTACTGTATACTCTGTCGACACATATGTTTTACATATACTTTATATACTCTTTGCATCGCATATATATATGTTTTACATTTGATTTACATATTATTTCGAACTGGGTAAACAAATCTAAAAAACGTCTTATTACACATTCATTTATGTATACATATTCATTACTCAGTCAATACATATGATTTACATAAAAATACCGAATTGGCTTACAGGTTATTGCATAAACTTTACATATGCTTTACATATACAATACATATCTCTTACCTACTTGCAAATTTAATTCAGATTCAAGAAGGAAGAAGAAGAAATCATTACACATATTACGCAAATAATACACTATCATTGCATGTACTATACATGTCATTCGCACTATAAAAGCATTTTGTCGAACACCTTGTGTGCATCCTTCAAACATCATTATCTTCATCACCATTGCATCATCTTCATCACCATTACATCTCAAAAGCAACAAAAAAAAACAGAAAATCAAGCAAAAGAAATGATAATCAAATTCAATTTCAACAAAACGGAATCCAAAAATAATTTGGAATCAAAGTTGAAGAACAAACCGAATGAAAACGAAATTAAGGCCGAAGGTGATGGAGCTACTATATTTGGCCAAGTCAGCGGTGGTTAGGGCGTCGACATCTCACCTGGAAAGAGAGCGATAGTGATCGGGAATGAAGAAGAAGAAACAACTTTGATGGCGGAACAAGAGTCAACGAGACATAAATGTAAGTTAGCAGTGGTTTGGTCATCGGAATTTCGCCGAAACAATTGCAGAAGAAATTGAAGTCGTAAAAAGAAGAATTGAAGAAGAAAAGAAGTCACGAGGATGGAGCACAAGAGAGGAAAAAACGATCGCAGAAAAATCACAGTTAATGAATTCTTAATTATGAGTATTTATAGGTTGTTAATTGTGGAAATAACAAAATAAAGATTTCATTTATGTAAATAAGTTTTCTTTTAAACAATTTGTTTAAATAGTTTAAAATATTGGTGTCAATTTCTCTAATTAATATGAGTTCAATTCTTTTGATTTGTTTTTCTAGTAAAATCATTCCATAAGTATTTAATGTATAATTGACGGTTACTTTAACTTTTTCAAAATAAAAGGGCTCTACCCATAGTTTTTAGACTCGAACCGGTGAAAGGACATGTTCATAAAATTAGGGTTCCATTGGAATAAATTGGTAGTCGAACCAAATTTTTTATAAATATATAAAAATATTTATTTTAAATATAATTTAATATATGTGTAAACATGAGTTATAACTTACCAATAAAAGAAACATTATTTTATATTAGTATTTATAACTCATATTAACACTTGAAATAAACAAGGCTTAATTTCACCCATGTTACATCATTTATCATTTTAATCTCAATTAACTTTATTTTTCTCCATTGACATGAAGTATCAATACAGTCACATGAATTGTAAATGCATGAATGTGATGTACCAAAAAATCCACGGTTCCTAATGGAATCGGTAACAAAGCAACCTTGCCGCCCACTGCCACTAAATCAACACCTCCCCAAGTTAAACTGGTGCTTGTTGTTGCACCAGGAGCCGTTGCATTAGACGCTAAAGCATGAGTGTTAATGAACATGTATGTTACCTACTAATCAAGTCATTTACCTGTAACTTCAAGTCACCCATTATACCTCACCTCATTTAACCAATTAAACATACTACGTGGATTTAGTATTTATGAAATACCTATTATACCCTTTTATTATTTATCCAAATTTCTCGCTATTCTCAATCAATCTCATTATTGTTCATCTTTCCACTGTGCATCACTTTCTTTTTCACGCCACATAAACCCTACGGACAAACAATCACTCAACTTTGAAATTAATAGGTCGACAACAATTGGATTCTTTATTGTTTTCATCCCCGTCTTTTTCTTGTTTTGTCTTTTAGTTATTTATCACATATTTAGAATTGAAAAATGGGAAAGAAGTATTCTTTTGTCTATTGAGAGCTTACAGTGTTTCCATATGCAGTTGTGCCTACAAATATCAATGGTTGGGATGGATGATTATCAATGTAAGAATTTTACTTTTTTGTTATTCTTCAATATATTAGATGGTTTCTTGGAAGACAATTGTATAGAATTACATTTATTTGATTGATTGTTGGTGGTGGTAGCTTGCCATGCGGGAATTTGAGCTTTTTAAAAACTCCATTTATTTGTTTACTTGTATAACAAAATACAAACATTATATATATATAATTTTTTTTTTGATAATAGGTGATACAAATGAGGATGATGCTACTGGATTAAACAACGAAGGTGAAAATCAAGAGGAAAATATTTTTCAAGACCTGGATTATATTTTAGAGGATGGTGATGAAGATTTGGTTAATGAAATTGAGGAAGCTAGGGAACCTAAGCGAAGAAATAAATCTATAACTAGAAAAATAAGTGAAGATACTATTCAAAGCACTGGATATGAAACTGGTATGAGGTTTGATATAGAAGAAAATTCATCAGAATATGGAGATTCGGATGCTTTTTACACTGAGTCAGATTCAGAGAATGAAAGAATGGTCAGGTATCCGGACTTTCATGCTGAAAGGGACCTTGAAGATCCTGAATTTAGAATTGGATCGATTATTGTTCATTAATGGTAGACAATTCAAAGAAGCCTGCAAGAATCATGGAATAAATAACAGACATCAAATTCGATTCAAAAGAAATGAACACAAAATACCTGAGGCTGTTTACAAAGGAGTAAGTGTTGAAGGTGAAAAATGCGCTTGGAGAGTATATGCTTCTAGGCTAGATTCTCATGATCAATCCTGATCATTGAAGAAGTTAAATCTTGGTGCATTCCGGGTTGTTGATTTGGCTTTTAGACACAATACTGTCGTAACTCTGAGATCCTTGCACCAATAGAGAATTAGCGTATTTCAGACCAAATCTCTGTCTAAAACTGATTTGCGTGGCTCTGACTTTGGTGGTGTACTCCACGCACTCATTTATTGGATGTCCTCCAAAAGCCACATGCCTTATGTCTCTATCAATCTGCCACTTTTGTTTTCTAGTGCATCTCTCTTCATTTAATGTTACGTTTTGGTGGTTGAGCATTAAATGCACCTTGGATACCAGCTTGAATCTTCTTTAATACACTTTGTAGTTCCCAAAATTTTTGAGACCGAAATAGTTAGTGTCCATCGTGGATTCCGGAGTTTTTCTGAGTCTGGATCTTCTCCCTAGGGCTAGATTTCCACTTATAGTCCGGAGTATTTCCTCATAACTGAATTCTGGAACTGTTCTGAGTCCAGGTCTTCTGTTTGACTTTGTCCTTGACTTCAGATTTTCTTTCTTTTACTTGGAATTTGGTTTCTTCAAACTATATGGAGTGGATCTTGTACTATTTTGGGTGAGCCAACTCCAACAAAAATGATATGATAATGATATATATTGTTTTTTATATCTCAAATCACATAATTCATTAATCAAATTGAGGTTTGGATTGTGAGGAAGGTCAGTTTAATTTGAGTCAAATTTTTAGTGTCTAGTGAGCCTATCCTAGAATAAAATAAATAAAAGGAACATATGAACGAATTAAACTATAACATTACAAAAGAAAATTTTTTATAGAAATTTAAAGGCATATTCTATGGTGGCTTATTTATTTCTTACTTTGTCACCATCACCATTGGATTGAATTTTATCTCACTAATCTAATGGTGATGAAGGGCAAAGTAGGATTAACTTTGAAAAAAAAAAAAAATCATCATTGCTTTCACCCAAAATTAAGCCGCGTGTATATAAATTTATATCTGAATATTATGAAGAAAGAAAGATGTGGCTGATTTTTTTTTATAAAAAAACGTGTTTGTTTTCTTGGAAAGGTGGGAAATCAATTAAAAATAACATGGCCCAACTAAAGAAAATTTAGTAGAAGCCCATTTGGACTTCATCTTCCCCAATCAGGAGTTATCAGTGGAGGGGCAAAAGATTGAAATCCCTAGATTGTAGACCTCTTAAACACCTTTAACTCTGCTTTTTTTTGGTCGTCGGGGGGTCAATTTACACTCCACGACCCCTAGCACCAATTTAAGACATGAAGGATGTTTTGAAAAGCTTATTATATCGGTTATAAAAATGTGATAAGAACAGAAGCAAGATCAGTTCGTGAAAATGGAAAAAAATTAGGATAAACCCCACTTGCAATGCTGAAAACCTGATTTTATGGTATATAACATGCCAATTTCAATTCCAACTTACAAATCATCAAAACAATCATGAAAATCATCGCAAAATCACAAATATACAAGAAAAAGTGAAAACATGGAATTTAAGGAATTTGAGGTCTTAGATACCTATCTTGGATCGGTGCTTTATCGAGATGAAGGTAGAAAACGAGTTGAAGTATAACACGAACAGAATGCCTTCCAAGCCACAAACCAAACTTCCAAGGGATAAAAGAGGAGCTAGTGATGTAGCAAAAGTCGTTCAAAAGGTTTCTAGTCCCAAGCTAGGCTTATTTCTAGAAGAAGGAATGAATAAAAAAGGGAAAGATATCGAAAAAGTGGATTTTCGGTTTCCATGGAGAAGTATTTCAACTAGGGTTTTTTGAGATTTCGAAATTGGGGTTTGAAAGTAAGGTGAAGGAGCTCTGAAACCGAACTAGGTTTGCTCCTAGT
>CAOJBJ010593749.1:0-33936 GCA_948291685.1 Euphorbia celastroides
CCATCCAAAGGTTCAGCAATTTTAACACTATCCCCATCCTGAGCCCCGATGAATGAAAAACTTTCAGGCAAACAAAGCAATTTCGCCCCAGCACCTGCGGCTTCCTTCGCACAAGCATCAGATCATCTTATATCAGTTCAACGAAGTCAAATCAAGAACAATATTAGCTGGTAGCATCTATAACGCCTCATTCAAGGACTTTGAGATGCTAAAAGTGCCGGCCAAACATCGAATTGCGAATACTAATCAAAGTAGTTTGGAATTGAAGTTGAGAAGATGAAAGTTACTTTGACAAGGCGAGAGCAGGTGGCGTAATTGGCGGCGAGGTCATTGATTGACGTCATCTGAGCTGCAGCAACCCGGAGAGAGGCGGCCGCCATGTCGGCACGTGACTTGACGGACAGTGGAGGAGGACGCACGTGATGGGTAAGAGTCTGTTTTGTTGCAGTGAAGCGAGTAAAGTTCAGGCGAGGGAGACGACTGTATGGCATCGCTGACCCTGAAATTAGATTTCTGTTTTTTTTTTTCTTTTCAAATTGACCCTCGAATCTTTTTATGTTTGCAAATTTTATCCACCTTAGGCAATTGAGCTTAATACATTCGAATTTCAAACTTTAAAATTTTTTTATTGCCTTTTGAAGTTTTTCCAGGTAAGCTCTCATTTTTTTTTACGGTTGTCTAAAATGAACTTTTAAATTTTGTAATTGAATATGTTAATTATTGAATAAATGATATTTTTAAAAAAAAATTAAAGCTAATTAAAAACCAATACTAGAAGTTAAAGAAGGTAAAGGAAAAGAGTAAAATGATATTTTTTTAATTAAGAGGAAGTTTTGAAAGTTTAAGAGGTGAGTTAAGGGGATGTTGTTGACGAATTTGGCCAAAGAATTGCATTATAATGTTAGTTGGAGAAGTTGAAGTTTTGCGGCAAAAAGACATTAGAAAGAGTAGCCTCAAATCAAATTATCGACACTGAAACCAAAAATGGATTCTCTGGTACTTTCTTGTTCCTCGGCATTCACAGTGACCTCTTCTTCAAGAGGTTGCGCATTCAACTTTCGTCCAACAAAATTAGTTGCGTTCCCTAAATTCAAACTGATCTCCCATTCACTTCCGCTCCATTTTCACTCGGCACCCGCACCCATTTCAGCGTCCATTGCTACTGGGTAAGTTTCCCTTGCTTCAAAATTCTTGAATAATAAACTCCTTTTTGAGTTCAAAGCCGGTTTTGTTTTTCTAACTGTTCAGAAGTGCGAAAGAAATTCTCCCACCACCTCTGACTTCTACTTCACAGCCGCCTTCAATATTCAATGGAACTACTAGGTATCTTCCCCATTACCTCAATTTGCCTCTCAATTTCATGAATTATGCTTTAGTTGCAAACCTTTTTTTTTTTGGTAAATTAGTTGCAAACATATATGGTCTTAATTTTGTTGCCATTGTCTATTTAGGTTGTATATATCCTACACATGCCCATATGCCCAGCGTGTGTGGATTACTCGCAACTACAAGGTTTTTAATCTTTACTTTCACCCTTAGACTTTCATCTTCTTTCAAATATGTGGCATCTTTTTATGTGTTACTTGGTAGGTTAAAAGCATTGATCATCCCCTCAGCTAGCTTTAAGCCTAGTTTCACCCTGGATACAAACTAATGAAAATTGTCGCTCGACGATCAATTAGATGCAACAGAAGATAAATTTTGCCAGTTTGGGTCAATTTCTTGTTGAATTGTTAATGGCAGTACATATACTATATACCAAGATCAAAATTTCGATGTTTAAATTTAAGTCGGTATATTTATAGATTGTCTAAGTATCAACATTTGTAAGAATACAAGGTCAGGATTCCTCGATCAGTTAGCTGAAATTATACCAATTTCATGTTGGTGCATCTATTGAAATCTACTGGGGGTGATAATCTATGCTTATAACCTATTGTTTTGGTCATGATGAATATCCCTTTTCGAAGTGGAGGTTCTTTTTTTTTCGACAGAGACAAAAGTTTGAGCGGATTTTCTTGTGCCTTTTCGTTTCTATGAATTCCAACTGCAATGTCAATTTTTTCTTTTTTCTCTTTTACTGTCGTTTTTTTTTTTATTTTGAATCGTCTTTCTTGGAGTGAACAGGGTTTGCAAGACAAGATTGAGTTGGTTCCTATAGATCTGCAAGATAGACCTGCCTGGTACAAGGAAAAAGTTTACCCCCCTAACAAGGTGAGCAAACTGGGCTCTACGTACTTTTGTATGCAAGTATTGGATTGGTAATCCTAGGTCGATCAAATCCAAGAAGATCAAAGAAATGCTTAGATGGTTGTTCAAAGTGAGAATTCAGTGAAAGTTTCTGATCATATATCAACAATTTGATAAAAACAAATCAATTGGATTATTATTCTTTGAGAATATTCAAATGCCCTTCTATGTTATTGTTTAGCGCGGTGTTGAAAGTTCTCATTTCTTTTGAAAGTAATGCTCTTTAATTTAGAACTTCCGAACTTATTATTAAGAAAAAAACTAATCGAGTGGGGTTATCAAGAGGTTGAGTGAAGTAATTAGACTAATGGTTGTCCAAAAAGTCACTAAAATATTGTGCATGTTACATGGAAAGGGTGATACTTAGGAAACTTTGAGCTTAGTAGATTGCATTGATAATGTTAAATGACTAAATAGGACAGAACTGAAGTTTAAGAGCGCAACTAAAGCATTAGGTCTTAATAAAAAATTAAAATTTTTTAATAAATATAATATCGCAATGAGTAAAGTTCATGGAAATGGGGATATACTTCATTCTAATTTGTTGATGCAGGTACCTGCATTGGAACACAACAATGAAGTCAAAGGAGAATCTCTGGATTTGATTAAATACATAGACAGTAACTTTGAAGGGCCATCACTTTTCCCTGATGTAACACTTAGGGCATTCGCCCTCTATGTCTTGGTTTTTGTATCTTCATTCAACAAATAATTATTGTATTGATTACAGGATCCTGCAAAGAGAGAGTTAGCAGAGGAGTTGTTTTCCTATCTGGATTCATTCAATGGGTCTTTAAGATCCTTATTCAAAGGAGATGCAAATGAAGCTGGTAGCTTATTTAACTAAGTGCCTTGAGCCTTTTCATTTGCACTATAAAATTACCATAAAGGACAATAATGATGAAGTGAACTCATTGCAGATGCAGCAGTTGACTTCCTTGAGACGTCTCTTTCCAAATTCACCGATGGATCCTTTTTTCTTGGTCAGTTTAGTCTGGTAAGAATCACAAGCTCTCTTTTGTGATCTTTGTTCCCTTCATGTATCCTTTCTGCCAAGTTACTTGAATTCTAACTTCAGGAACTAAATCTATTGTTCAGTTCTGCAGTCTTCATTCTCTGGTTGAAATTTTAGTTCAGTTTCCTGCCTCGTTTAGTGAAACTCGATAAGAATTACCACAATGGATATCTGTCAGATTTTTTTCTGACATAGTATGTGTTGGGGAATCTAATTCTTGCCGGAAATCAATTCATTTTAGTTCTTTTGGTGTACAAGGTTTCTTATCTTTCTACATAAATTGAATTGAATTCTAGCGAGAGTTAGGTTATCAAATCCATCCAAAGTGCTAAAAAGAATGAAAAAAACATTGGGGTATAAATTCTCTATTATAAGGTGATTTTTCAATGCATTATTCAGTAAAAAGGAGAAATCATATTTGATTTTGCGGCGAATATTAGATACAAAATTTACAATTATGTTCTACAATTGAAGTTATGTGTTAAACAAGGGTGTTGATGGGGTAGTGCAGGTGGATATAGCTTATGTGCCATTCATTGAAAGGTTCCAGCCTGCTCTATTGGATGTTAGGCAACATGACATTACTTCTGGAAGGCCTAATCTCGCTACTTGGATTCAGGTAACTTTGGCCCTTTGCATATTTCTATCTCAAATAATGAATTATAGGATATGGTTAGCGTACCTTGCCTTTTTGATGATTCAGTGACACTCTCTGTCTCTTCAGCTTAATTTTGCATTGCTGAAGACATCTGTAAAATCTACGGGTTACAATATGTCGATTAAGGTTGTTAAGCGTTTGAGATAAAGCTAAGACAAAACGATCAAAGTAGGCATTTGGGACATTTCCGAGCCTCAAACAATCAGATTTTTCTTCTGTTATATGGGGAGCTTGTTAGTAAAAATTTGTGATGCATATTGTAAGAGTGTTGATTGCTGTAGGAAATGAACGAAATTGAGGGGTACAAGCAAACCCGACGGGATCCAAAGGAGCATGTTGAAAGCTTCAAGAGACGCCTTTTGGTACTTATAATTGCTATCAGTTTTAGGTATAAGAAGCTTCACCTGCATGTTGATATCTGTTTTGATTTTGCAGGCTAAAAAATGAAAGTGTTGAGATGGTCAAAGTCAGAGAAGTTCAATCGTCCGAAACATACACAAGTTGAAGTAACCAGCCATCTTATTGTGTCTAGTCAACAATATAAGTGAAGCTTTGTTCTTCTAAGACATATATATACAAAGGTTGTCTAAAGGATATAATAATTCCTAAATAAATGATAGGATTTAACAGATGATTGATCATATTGAACCGACACAGCCATTTCGCTGCGAAAAAGTTGCTGCTTATTTCGAATGGTCGAAACTGAACTATCATTACATTAGTTGTGTTTTAAGGAGAGTGAGAGGAATAAAGGTGGTCGGGGAAGAGGAGCAGCCATGGCACTGCTGGATTGCCATTTCAATATTTCTTTGCTACAGTTTTAGCCTTGATGATTTTGAATTTCTTCAATGTCTACTAAACTGCCTCCAACATAGTAATTCTCAACTCTCAACAGTTTTCATAAGGAGAATTTTGGAGTCGTTCCACTAGGTCTAACGACTCCTATACCTATTCTGGATTGACTACAAAATTCCTCATCACCTAATCACCTACTCACAATATGCATCACACTTTAGGGTATGAAAGCCAACATAATTATCAATCTAGACTACAACTAAAATAAATTTCGGACATATTGACGACACCTTTTAAATCAGATAAGCTTTTACTCTCGATTCTTCCAAATTTTCATTAGACATGATATTTCCACCATGTTATAATACCTTCAAAATATTAAATTAATTTTTCATAATTAACCAATCTTTCCCAAAACATAAATCCAATTTTAGAATTTCAAGTGTTAATCGCTCACATGGCCGATGATTTCCAGCCAAATTTGCTAAAGCAATATTTAGAGGAGTCTCTTAAAGCAGCAGTGATATTGTCCCATTAGGAGTTAGGAGTTAGAACCTAACTTAGGACCAATAATTAATATATAACAAATTTGAAACGTCTGTAGATGAATAATTAGGTTCTCCACCATTTACTTACCCAATAGATTAGTGTTTTGACGCGACTTTTGGGGACTCATTATTTGCTAACTTATGAAGTCCTCGAACAGTTTAATTTTTCTTTTTTTTTCTGGGTCAGACCCGTTTAATTCTATTCAAAATAAGATTTATAAAAACTCGAGTTACGGAAAATGTAACTTGTGCTCTGTGTAACATGCTGAATTTGCCCTTAAATTTGAATCCAAATGCCTACTAAGCTAACTTGCTTTTGTACCATGTTGACCAGGAAATATATTCATATCCAAGTATCACGAAAAAAACTCTTTTCAGGTTTCACAAGCTGTTGACAATGTCAAAGACCAACATGTTACAGAAAGGATAAGTTTTAGCACAATTTAAATCATTCATGGCCTCAGTTGGAATGGAATTGAAACAATAAAATCTACAACTTCAATATGAGATTATACATGACAAAAACATAGACCAAATTCCCAACTTTTCCTTCATAGAAGATTCAATACATATTTACCCGTCTGTAATCCCTCCAACTTTCAGTTGTTTCTTAGACCCCTAAACTTGACCACGTGTCAGCCTCTAGTTGAAGAAAGAAAAGCAGGAGAATGATATTTTTGAAAAGTCAACAACCACTAGAAGATGATACATGGTGTAATATGCTACGTTTTTACAGAGTTACACGGTAGAAGGAAGAAGTGAAAGTTAGGAGGGGCAATATGCTGTTTCGATAAATAAAAGCGGGTAAAGATGCATTCCGCCTTCATATAACTACTACAGACATCTAATAGCTCCACGACTAATAAAACACAAACACTATAGCAATAACATCCAGAAGTCATAATTGGCTTGTTTTATTTCCCAAGTCCATATAACCATGAAATCATATTTCATAATCAAATTATACATCAAAACTGAACGGCAACAATTGTCAGCCACATAATAATACCCATCACCAATAATTTAAGTTATCGGGAATTATACCTATACTTGGCCACATCATAAAAACTACGACTAACCCATCTTACAGCAAGGTGCCTCCTTTCTCTCCCCAAACAATATCACATGTTATTTTATTATTTTGTCCATTATTATTCCCCTTCATAACCAAAATAATTTTACACGAAAGAATAGCCTAACTTACCTTGAAAATTATAGCGCACAACCTTATGCAGCTGCAGAGCGTTTATCTTCGTGATCTTCTAGATTTAGAGCTTGAAGCAGCTTCGGCCATGATTCTGGGATTCCCCCTGGAAGTTCAAACTCCAACAGTGAACCCCGACGCCTGTAAAAATCTTCTACAGGCTGACTCTGCATCACCGCAACCATTTTCACTTCTTTAGTACTGCAACTGCTTTTTTTCCAAAAATGGTAAATACACTTTTCGTACACATGGACCAAACATAAAAGCTGTAGCAATGACCTATGTTGATGAGAAGAAGTTGTATAGTGTATGTTAATTAAATAATTAGCCGAATCCATGACAAAATTAGAAAACTACAATCAATTGATGAAAAAAACTCAAAGATGGATGAGATCGATAGTGAAGCATCGAAGACTGCAAAATAAGGCAGATGAGATAAATAAAAAATTTAAACGAAACACAATAACTAAGTTGGGATAATTACATTTGAAGATTCCAACATCATGAAACTCTGAAGAACATCCTAATCTATAAATTTTAAATATAACTCACAAGAAGCAAGTAAAACACTTTAGGATGGTGAATATGAAAAGATAACAATGACTAACCCCCAGATAAAAGGAAATTGTTTAAATGCCGCTACACAGTAAAGTAATGCTGAATATTTATTCAAGTGCGTTACGACATATATGATGGTCCTTTCCCAAGTTAAAAAGCCATATTAGAAGGAACAAATTGTGATTGCAATTAATAGCTGCATATGTCAGTCAGAAAGTGAGAAACTTATTGGCATTCGTAGATGATATTCCTAAATTTTAATAACTTCTCAAGAAAATTTCTCTCAAGAAAACTTTGACCACACAGTAAATAAAGCCAACTCACTAATTTCTTTCATTATTTCTTTATTTCCTTCCTCTTTCACTGCAAACATAATGAATAATTTCTTTCTCCGCCTACACCCTTAATTTCCTCTAAGCTTGACCACAACATGTGGTTTCATTTAGGGTTTTAGATTCCATTATCGTTATCCTTTGTTTCTAACTTTGAATCTTTTTCTAATTAGTTTCTAAACTACCTTGTACCTTTTTAAGATTCGTTAATATTTTCACTGAGGTAAGCTTCCCTATTTCTTTTCATTTTTTTAGGAGTATCATATGCTTTGTTGATAGTTATGGTTTCCTCAAAGAACTATGCAATTTATATTGCTTTCCCCTTCTTTTGGTTAATGTTTAGATAATATCCTAAAAGTTAAGCTCATTGTCATAAAAAATTCACGATTCAAACCTATAGGATGGATCTGAATCAACTTGAATCAGTCACGTATTTATGATTCTTGACATCAATATCATGATTTGATATGATTCACCCATAAAATGATTCAAATTAATGGGTTAAAATGGATCGATTGAATTTGAACTAGTAAAAATCCAGGATACAAAGTGAAACTATGGAAGAATAAGAAAACAATTATGGCTTTCCTCGTGATGAACACTGATTAAAATTTATATATTTATTAGGATTATATTAATTTATGTTTAAAGTTTAAGTAGTTGTTTGTTTACTACAATTTCCTTCCTAAATCTGCATTTCTAAACTAAAATGTGATAATAACTTAAAACAATTATGTTTAATGATCAATTTTTATAACTTTATGAACTTGAATCGAATCTTCATGATTCCTGATTCACAATACCTGAACATCGATTCTCGGTTCGACAACTCTTTAAGTTGTGTTCAAGTAGACGGTTATTGTATCATGATTATTTGTGTTTTCTTAATTGCAGAAATGTCAACAAATTCTTGGGTAGCAATTGAAGGCACATCAAACTATATAGAGCTGAATTTTCAGTATGTTGGATTCCGACTTCTGCGAATTTAGCATCCTAATTTTTTTTTCCTTCATATTGCTAGTTGGCATCCACTAGTGGTCAAGCTTAGAGGAGATTATGGGGTAAAAGGAGGAGAAAAATATTCATTGTGTATAGGAGGAATAGAGGAAGAAAACAAAGAAATGATAAAATAAATTGGTGAGTTGACTTTTTTACCATGTGGCTTAAGTTTCCTTGGGGGTTTAATGGTCTCTTTTAACCTTATGTCAGTAATAAGCAAAGTTCATGTATCATTATGTCTGGGTTTAAAGTCAATATACCATCATGTTAGTAAAGATAAAGTTCATGCATCATTGATGATTTCTAGCAATTTTTTCTCCAATATTTTTCCAATTTCTTACTTTTCTTCTATGATTCTTAGGGTCTGTTTGGCATTGCTGTCAGAGCTGCTGTTCCTAAAAGTTGGTATCACAAACTTTTCATAGAATATCATTTTTTCGATTTTGACTGTGCATTTTGATCATTTATATCAAAAAGTTGAGAACTGCCAAAACAGCTTTCCCAAAACTATAATCTGCTGCTTTTAGGAAAAGTTTCAAAATGTAACTTTTAGGGAAAGCAGCCCCAAATAGGCCCTTAATCTATTCTTCTCTGGTTCTTTTATTTTCCTATATTTATGCTTTTTTATTCTAATTCTACTGTAGGTCAAGCTCAAGAACCTGCCACCAAACGGGCGCTTTTGGCAACTATGCAAATGAGGTGCAGAAGAGAAACAAAAAACTACAGTAGAAGGGAACTTTTGAATGGATTATCAGCATCATGGTCAACAGAGAAAAGGAGAAACAAAGAGATCGTGACAATAGGACTAAAAAGAAGTTGGTAATGGAAAATAGATGTTCTAAGGCACGGAATAGGATCACAAGTTTATTTTCTATTTGGCACAACTTATAACAAAGAACCCTCTGCAAATGCAACTTGTCAAGTGCGCAACAAAGGTTAATAATAAGCCATTAATATGTACCAATTTTTTAGTTGATACCAATGTTTGATACCATAGGAGAGTTCCTATTTGTCATAGATGCTAGCAGTTCTTGTGACAAGTAAATCACCTATACGGGGTAATAAAAAGCGCAAGCTATGCTTTGAGGGTTGACCAGTAGCCGAAACCAATATTATTTTCTTCTGGTAACTAAGTTTATCTTATTGCCACAACTTGCAATATTTTAGACAACTTCTAGGAATAAAACCTTTGGCTTCCCCTTAGGATGGAGATACGCCATATCTCTTTAATCAGATTTCTCACTTTCCACATACCATTTATTACTAAATTATCTTCAAGTAATTTCAATTCTTAGTTAATTAACTCTAATGATTGCACTTGTTTATGTAAACCACAACAAATCTCACATTCACTAAATATCAATTTTCCTCATTATAATTTCGCCTATTATCTCCCTGCCATGTCCAACATCGCATGCTGAACCTCAAACCTTATGCAATTATAGACAAAATTGGTTAACCTAGGCAAATCATGTTGTATGTACTAGGCTGATCCATCAGTTATAATAAAGCACAAAAATGCTGGTAACTAAATAAATAAAAAGGCTGGATTACCATTTCGTTGTAAATACGGAGTCGCTCCTTAACAACCTCTTCTGTATCATCAGAACGTTGGATAAGTTTTGATGCACAATTTTTAGGAGGAAGAAGCGGCGCCATATACATCCCAGGCTTCCCATTCTCACCCTTGATATCAATGCAAGCAATATTATAGTTTCCTCCACACTCGCTGCAAATCCTTCTTCCAAGGCATTTTGCAAGCAGAACTTCTTCCCTAAGCTTTAAGTTAACCACCAAGTCTATATCTGTTACTCCCTCCAAAATTTCCTGCATATATTGAGCATATAACCGCATGACAATTGGAACCAAATGACAAGAAACACAAAGAAAGCACTTCTTCAAAATTGTAAATAAGAGACTGAAGACTATTAGACACTTTATCTATTCTAAACAGAGTCCTATAAGTGACAATTGAGGAAGGAAACCTTTGAAACCAGAGCCAGGACTATTTCATCACTACCGAAGAAAGTGATCCAAACAAATAGCTCATAAAGCGAAAAAGAAAGTCTAATGTTCTCATAATCAGCTCCTCTAAATCATGATTTCGGCCCTTAAATGAAGATTGCTTACCGCTTGTCCGATGGTTCGAGGGAAACCATCAAGAATGAAACCAGATTCACCCTTAGCTTCTGCAGCTTCGAGACGCTTGGACACCAAATTGATAATGATTTCATCTGAAACTAATTTACCTTGATTAACAATCTCCTTGAGCTGAGAAACGTAACAACCAAAGCAAGTCATCAATACAGCAAGTTTTGGATCTTTTACCCAATCCTTAATGGGTAAATTAAAGCCCAAAACCCTAAGTTTCAATATGCATATATGCATAGCGTCAAAATTCGAAAAGCAAAATCTCTAATTCAATGCCACACTATCAATATGTGAAAAGGAAAAATGAAAATAGAAAAAGAAGGCGTGCCTGAGAGGCAAGAGGACCAGAGGAATTAAGCTCATCGCGGACAAGATCACCGGTGGCGATGTGAGGAGCACCGAGAAGAGAAGAAAGGCGGGAGGCATAAGTACCTTTACCAACACCTGGACAGCCGAGGAAAATCCACTGGACGTTTCTTTCCTTGGAATCGCGACGAGAGGAGGGGGAGTTTTGATGAGTGAAAAGAGGCGAAGATTTGAAATCAGAAGTGGAATTCAAAGAAGAGAGAGATCGAGAAAGGAGAGAAGAAATGGAAGACGAAGTTCTAGAGAATCTAGAAGAAACCGCCATGGCTGGATAGAAGAAATTAGGAAGAAGGTTGGAGATGAAGGGGGAGAACGGGAGAGAGGAAAGACACACGTGATGCAAGAAGGGTTTGACGTAAGACGAAGAAGAAAACAGCAGCTGTCTTTTTTATTAGATTTTCTGAATTATCGACGCTTCTGAATTACTTACGGGAACGGTATTGTTAACTCGTTTTTGCGGGCATCTCCAATCCCATTCTATACCATCATGCTATAGTAATTTTGCTCCAACCTCATCTATACTTTAACTTCATGTAATTTGGAGTTACACTATTCATCTCTCTAAATCTTAAATATATTATTTTAGAGATAACTTTAAAATCTCCTCTGATGTTTCAAATTTTAATAAAAACCCCTCTGATATTTAAAATCAAGCAAAAGACTCCCTGATATTTTTCTCCGTTATCAAAGTGAGGATATTCAGTTAACAACATTAAAAAATGCTGACATGGCAGGGCTAATTTTGTCAAAACCTACTTTTTTAACCCATTCAATTAACCCTATCCATTTTCAACAAAACCTACTCCAACAACCCATTTACCCGAAACCATTTAACCCTAACCGTAATCCCATGTCGTCGGTGTCGTTGCCGTCATCGGAAAATCACGATTGCAATGGCACCGAAACTGATCTCCTCGCTCTCATCCCTCTTCCCGTCGCCTCATATCGATAGCCTGCTTCCCCACCGGCAAATCGCAAGTCGCCGGCCAGATCTCGTCGATTCCCCTCTTCCCGTCGCCGAAATCAGCCCTTTCTCTCTCCTTGCGACTTTCTCTCCTCTTCCCATCACCGGAATCGCCCCTTTCTCTCCTCTCTCCTCAGTCGAAATCCCGTCAGCAACTGTCCAAATCTCGATTTTCTCCCTTACCCCTCATAAACTGCCGGGAAATCGCGGTTAACAGATCTCGGATTCATTTTCTCAGGTCCAAACTCGGATTCCGATCAGTTTCTCAAGGTGTTTTGCCAGCAATTTCAAATCTGGATTTTACCGATGGTTCTCATCGGTGTTTCTGTGTTTTGAGATGAGGAGAGAGAAACAAACAAAGAAAAGAAGAGAGGAGAAGTGAGCGAGAGAGAGGGGATCGTCGGCGGAAAGAGAGGAGGAGTGAGAGAGGGATTCGGCGGCAGAAAAGGAGGTGAGGGGAGAGAGTGGTGGCGGGGGAGGGTGTCGGTCGCTGGAATAGCTTTTCGCCTGCGTTAGTGGTTGTAGTGGTTAGGGTTAATCTTTTAAGTGGGTTAGGGTTGGGTTAGGTGTGTTGGATATTTGGGTTAGGTTTAAGAATATGGTAAATGGGTAATATTATTGATTGGATTAAATTATACATTAGTGATAAATTTGATATTTTTTAGAAATATTGGTATTTGTTTTAATTAAAAGTCGATCCTAACTTTAAAAGATTATAATCAAGTGAAACATTTCCGAAAATTACTCAAATTTTGATAAATAATTGACAATAATATAAGTAGAGTAAATGAATATTAAGTTTATCGAAATAGTTTGTGTAACATTATGAAAAATGTGATTTTTCAAAAATATACCTTGTGGTTAGTCTCTTTTTGTAAAATTATGAAACCATAAGGTATATTTTTGCAAAAAAAAAAAAAACAAAACCACACGCATGTTTTTGCAAAAACACGAAACCACATGGTATTTTTTTGAAGTTTCCGAAAAAAGGAAAAAAATATTGACTATGAACCTTTCATCTCTTCTTATAAGTCTTTAACTAAAAACAATGCACCATTTTAATTTTTAAATCGTTTTCCGTTAGCTTTATCCAACAAGCTCCTTAATTCGATAATTAGAATTTTACAAAACACAAGGAAATAAATATCGGTTGTTTTTTAGAGGGATTCTCCAATACTAAAGTAAAATGAGTTTTTTTTAGTAATAATGACAAATTTGGCAACATGATAGACTATACGGAGAATAATACAAATCCAATGATCTTCTTATAAATATCTTTTAAACAATAGAATATCCCATATATAGGATACTCTATTTTGAGAAACCAATAAAACATTAATTTAGTTTTTACTTTTTTAGTCTTTTTAATAAGATTATCGTTATTTTTATGTATAAAACAAAAAAACTAATATAATAATGATATTATATTAATATTTTAATTTTAAGTAATGTAAAATAGGGTAGATGAGTGGAGCAAAAACATTGTAAATCCGGCAAAATGGGGTTTGAAAAATGGAAAATGGGGAAAATTATTGGACTTTAGCCCTGTTCTTTTGGACTTAAAATAAGGAAAATAAGTTCATTTCAGTTCAGTTCAGCTTCAATAAGTTTCAATAAATTCAGTTCAGTTCAGTTTACCTCTAATAAGTTCATTTCAGTTCAATTCAGCTATAATAAGTTTATTTCAGTTCAATTCAGCTACAATAAGTTCAGTTTAGCTCCAACAAGTTCCAACAACAACAACAACAACAACAACAATAATAATAATAATAATAATAATAATAATAATAATAATAATAACTTAACAACTCAAGTCACACATTTATTATCAACAACTTAATTAGGTAACAATGACGATCTTATGGATGAAGATTGAATATATTAATATAACATATTATTTGTTTGCTTGTAATCAGTTTATGGATTACTAATTATTTTCACAATTATTATTATTATTATTATTGTTTTACATTTTGAGTAATATAACTTTATCTTAACAATGATCATATGTTTTAATAAAATTGTTTGTCATTTTTAGTATATCATGAATTTGATATTATAAGTTTAATTAATTTATTAATTATTTTGTATAATGTATACTTTTTCTATGAAGTTATATTATATATCTGTATTACTTAAGTTCTATTAAGTTCCAATAAGTTCAGTTCAGTTCAATTAAGCTCTAATAAATTCAGTTCAGTTCAGCTTTAATAAGTTCAGTTCAGTTAAGTTTTAATAAGTTTTATTAAGTTCAGTTTAGTTTGGTTCAGCTTTAAAAGTCCTAAAGAACAGGGCCTTATACTCTCATACATCCATCATATGACTTAGGAAAATGTTATTTATATGAGCTCTCCTTGTACCCTAATAGTAAGATCTGTAATAAGAGCTGTGAGCATGGTCCACCCAGCCCGATGATGAATGTTTAACCTGATTGTAGGTATGGGCAAAATTCTAGCGGTGTCGGTAGAAGACCGATTGTGCATTCAAGAACTCTAGAGCCCTGACTCGTAATGTCCAAATGATCTTGGAGCCTTGACTCCATAATGTCCAGAAGCTTGATTCTGAAATGATCCTAGAGCCCTGACTCCGTAATGTCCAAAAACCTTGGAATTCCTGAAAATTCCAGAAATGTCCGGAACCTTGATTCCATCCAAATGTTTCAAAGCCTTGATTCTGAAAAACCGAAAATCTCGCAAAAACCCTAAACCCGAGAAATCCCAAGAAACCCGAAAAACCTGTACAAAATTCTCCCGAAAGATTTTTTACAGAAAGTCAAAAGTCCTGTACATTTTACGGCTAGTTGACCCTCAGGATGACTCCCACGTGTCATCTTTTAGAAGGTGTAAACTAGTCGATCGCCTAGATTACACCTAGTCTACACATAGGTGGTAACTAGCCGATCAACTAGATTACACCTAGTCTACACATAGGTATAAACTAGCCGGTCGACTAGTTTCAACCTATGGTGTAACTAGCCGATCGCCTAGATTGACACCCCGAGATACTTATAAAAAGGCCTCTCCCCTCACCATTTCAAGTCACCTCTCAAGTTCTGAAAAAATCCCGAAACTTGATGACAGCTCTTCTAAGCCTTTTTAAAGCTTTCTTAGCCATTCCAAAGCCATTCTAGGCATTCAGATCGAGTCTTTCACCCGGAAAACCGATCTCGAAGTTGTCGAAAGACCCTAGTACTTGGGCATCGACTGACTTCACTCCAAGCCCCGCATCTCGGGCAATTCATTGTTAGGATAGTCAAGGTTCCGAGTCTGGACCTCTTCTATACCATTTCCTCCTGAAAATCTGTCCAAATTCCCAGAGATTTCACATCCTATACCCTTCTATAGCCTCCTATAGCTTGGGACTGTATCTCAAATCTTCGATCCTAGTCAGAACTCTGCCGAAGTAAAGATCTAATCTTACTCAGATATCACTAAAATACAACCCGGAGTGCTGCCGAAGTTCTCCCAATCATCACACAATCGGTTCCAAACCGGCCCATTAGAAAAATCCAACCACAAGGAAAGGTAAACTGAGGGTTCTTGATTTATTGCATCATAAAGCATATGTTCGTGATTCTAGATTTCTTTATCGTGAACAAATGCAAGGATACCCTATAAGTATGCTCTAACTGTACATTGTTTGAATTATTTAAGGTATATTATTATATAAAACAAGCATGTAATAAAATGTACCCTAGGTATACACACTAATGTTCATGTTGGATCGATGTCATGATTAAACCTTTTGCGCGAACCCGTTTTTCTATTAATTCCTGGTTGTGGGCTGAACCAGGTGGCGACTCCAAAACTGTGTTTATGAAAACGACTCACTATTAAGCGATGGGTTTTCCGATCTCTTTTAAACCATATGTTTTGGCATATCATAGCCACCCCAATGTCTTTTGATGTGAGATACGAGGTATTCAGACCTCGATATCTGGGCCCCTTGGCTCGACTTTGACGCAAGATCTCCCTCCCGCTGCGAGCATGTGTCGTGACATGCGACCCCTGTCCGCCCTCCAGGTCCGTGGTAGAAAATCCTTTTCGAACCTTTTCTCACCCGCTCTAGTAATTGGAGACTCCCAAGAGCTGGCAGGCCGGCAACCAAGAGAGAAGGGGAGGAGAAGGTTCGCTCGCTCACAAGTGCACTGGAAATTGAAAAGGTTAACTTTAATAGGGGCAAAGTAGGAATAGATATATTATTAATGCATTGAAAATTGAAAATGACACTTAATAAAAAGACAAACACATACCAAAAAAATGACACTTATTAAAAAACGGAGGGAGTAATATTTTTAGGCCCCTTTCGACTCAAAACCCGGGGCGGGGGCTTCGGAAAAACCATCCCCTAGGCCGACCCTCGGGTAAGGCAAAAGAGATCAATGCCATCGTCTAGAAAGAAGACCGCATCTCTGGTTGAGATCGATGCTGGTGACTCAAAATTCACGTACAAGTAAAAGGGAAATTGTGATATATATATATCCAATTTTTAAAATTAATTACATCATTTATTCTCTTGATACTTTTTGAACTTTCCTAACCAATTTTAAGCTTTTACTTTGGTTCCATACGTTCCTAGCTTGTTCTTCAAACTTGCTCATTCATTAACTTCTTCACCTAGCTCTTTTCCTTTGGCTTTTGTCCAATCTCATACCCTCGTCATCGTCCGATTCACCGATCTCATCGCCTCTTGTGCCTCTGTAGTTAGATTTGGCTTCTTCTTTGCTTGTGTCTCCTCCTTTCGTTTCTCTTCTTTGTATTATGAATTTCGTTTTCTATTTTGATGTTTTGTTCTTCTCTTCGGTTGTTTTGAAATTCTAGCTGTGTTTTTGCTTTGCAGTTTTCAATTTTGCTGAGTTTGCGATTTCGATTCCGATTGCATTTAGTTTGTTTTTTGTTTCTAATTTGAATTGTTGATTCGATTTTTTTAAATTTCAAATTTGTTGGATATAAAGATTATGCACATACAGTGTTTGATGAATTTATATTTTCTGAAACATTTTTTAGTTTTCTAGTATTTATTTCATGTAGAGCTAACAACAGCCTTCTAGTTGATTATTATTGTGTGTCATGAAAATTTATGTCGTTCCTATCATTGTTGAAGGTAATTTCATCTTTTCGATATTTTTTGTTTAATTTGGATACTTGACATATTACTAAGCATTTGATTTGTTTTTAGCTCAAATTTCTGTTGGATGTGGTGCTTGCACAAAAGGTCGTCGATGAATTGACTAAATTGTGGAGTGATTGTTGGATATAAAGTTGACAAATTTTGCTTTCAAGTTCCTCAAGATTTGACTAGATTTAGCTTTGATTTGATTTAAACCTTGTTTATTTAGTTAGAGCTTTTTGAATTTCTATTTTCAAGTAATAGCAATCAAAGATATTGTTTGTTTTTATCAAATTTGTATTTGATTTTGCATTTTCGTTTATTTGAATATCTGGTAGTTATTTGGTAGATACTTGGTACACAAATAGTAATGTTCTATTTCATAATTTTTTTCATCCAAGGTTTTTATTATATCTTGTTTTTTTGAGTATCATGCATTGAATAAACTTACAATGAAATATGTTCCTACAAAATTTCGATTAGGTACCTATCCAGTATCTATTAGATGACTCATACAGTACTAATTAATATATGAGATATAGTAAAAAGATGTTATAAAACATAAACTTGATGGATTAAACGATTTTTTAATAGAATATAAAAATTCTATTACGACCGAGTATCTACCAGTACGAGGTATATAAACTCGATTTTTTTTTCAGAATATTATATCATAATGGATGGCGTTTTAAACTTAAAAATGAGATGAACAATAAATTTTAAAGATGCATGTCAAAAAAATAAAAAAATTTGAGAGATAATTGTAAAATAAGATTATAAATACAAAAATCGCTTGACATCAGCGATTACATAAGGACAAAAAAAAGTAAGTAACGTATAAATTTGTTAAAAAATATTATGACACAATAGCTTTTAGTAAAAAAAGAATAATTTAAATTTAATTGAAATAAAAAAGTTAAAAACTCCATATTCTAGAATTTTAGCACTCTCCTGCTTTTGTACAATTACTTAAAGGGCTTTTTACATAAATGCATGTTATAATTAATTGGGTAAATTACACTATTATCTAACTCTAACAAAATATTTACAAAAATAACACCCATTTAACTTATTTACTTACCTTGGCACCTAAATCAACTTATTATCATTAATACCAACTATATATACCCCACCCCCATCCACTTTCTTATTCTGTTTCATTTTTCGTTTCTCCTCTCCCCCCTCATCTCACAACCATCACAGACAATATAATTCTTTGCCGTCTGCGCCGTTCGACCTCCTCCGCCTTCGTCTCCACCACCACCTCCTCCTCCTTCTTGATTTCGATTCTACATCTTATTCTTCGTCTACAAACTTGATTAATTACCGGAATTTGCTGAATTTAGAGTGGTGATATGATGGAATAATGAGGAATTAAGTAAGTTAATGCAAAGAATCATCGTTTTTCTTTTTTGTTCTTCTATTTGCTTTAAGACTTTAATGGCTCCCACTGGTATTGTCCTTCTATTTGCTTTAATTGCTTTAATTGCTTTAAGAGTTTTTGCAAATCGTTTTAGATTTTGAGATCTGAAATCGGAAAAATTCAACAATGAGATGGAGCCGAGGTTGAAATACTAAGTCGCGGTAGTGAGGAGGTGGTGCTGCTCCTTGGGGATTTGAAGAAAGATGCCAATCAGAAAAATGACAAGACGGAGCCGAGGTTGAAATACAACGTCACGGCGAGTTCACGATTGTATTGGCAATCATATATTCTCTTAAACTTCAATGTTAATTATGTTTTTGATTGATATCAATTAGGTTTTGCTTTGCTGTTATTTTTATCGATTGTATTGGCAATCATATATTATCTTAAACTTCAATGTTAATTGATTTGATTTAGAATTGTTGCTTCTTAATTTCTGATTGTAGCAAGGTTTGTGAAATTATAATGAGCTTTTATGATATTGATTAGATTTTGATTTGCTGTGATTTTTCTCGATTACTTGTTATATCTCAGTGTTTTGCTGTTATTTTCTTTTAACAGATGGTTAGGACTCTTGATCCTAATTGGAGGTATGTTAGATCTCAATGTCTTTGCTGTGGTTTTCAATTGTTGATGAAGAAAAAAAAATGGAATACAGAGCTGATATTTGCAGATGAAGATGATGGAGCTCAAAGATGCATACAAGGTGTTTGATAAAATGTCTTTCAGTATGTTAGGCTTATGTGTTGCATATGTGTGACATATGTATTGTTATTCAAAAACTGTGTAATCAGTTCAGAATTTTGTATATGCAATGAGTTTGTAAAGTTGTTTTTCCTTATCAAATCAGTTCGAAAATTTAATGTAAGAGATATGTATTATATATGTAACACATATGTATGGTATATGTAATGGATTTTGTAAACCTGTTCTTATTATCAAATTTCGTTCAAAATTTTATGTGTGACATATGTATTATATATGTATGCTATCTGTATGGATTTGTAAAGTTACTTTTCTTCTCATACCAGTTCAAAAAATTTATGTAAGGGAAATGTATTTTATATGTAACACATATTTAATGCTTGTAAAATTTAATGTGTGACATATGCGTGATAAATGTATTATATTTGCATGTTACAGCGAAAACAAATACCATTTTTTTCTGTAAGTGTAATGCATGACATATATGTTACAAATGTGTGTGAACAAGGTACTTGATGTAATAATTTTGCTTTTTTGGATATTTGGTGATGTTAGTATAGCTTGTTTGTTATTTTTGTAATAAGTTTGTTTGGCTAGTCATTTTCCATCTTTTAACTAACTTTTTTTATCATACCATGTAAGTTGTCCTAATTAGTTAACTATCTTTTGCTTTTACAAACACCAAATAACACAAAAACAAAGTTTTAAATATTGGTTCAAAGAATGAGCTCAAATTAGGATATTTGTGAAAAAGCCTTAACATTTTAAGTCAATGTATGAGCCATACCCAAACAAACGAGATATGATATTAGTAGTTACCCATCAATCAATTGGGCTCGTGTCTGTCATGAAGAAAAATGTGTAAGCCCAACTCAGCTAACGTATTTGAATTAAATTTATATTTCCGAAACAACTGAATTTATATTTTTGTAAATGTATTTTTTAATATATTGATACTAGTAATGCTTACACTCATTAACACTAGTGATCATAGCCCTACATCTCACTTTCCATTTGATGGTGTGCAATTATCCTTAAATTTCACTCTCTTGATGAAAATAATATGAATAGCTATGATCACTAGTATCAACGGGTGTAAACATTACGAATAAAAAACCGTTTATAAACATAAAATGAATAATATTGGACGTGCTAAGTAATTCAGTTTTTGAAATCCGAAAATTTCCTTTTTCATAATAATGGCCCAAATCATATTTTCACGGTAAATTTAAATGAATTGTGTAAGTTATTACAAAGCATTTTAAATGTGTGACTGACTAGAGTAATAAGTTTCAGATCGTATTCGTATTATAATTTAGAAAAAAATTCTCATTTATCTTAGAGAAGTTGGTCTCCAAAATTGGAAAACGTAGCATTCCATTTAAAACTCAAAATTCCAATGAAACTATTGAACTCCTTGGCCCTGATGAACCTCCTCCCTATTAGTAAAACATTAATATTCTCGCTTTGGTCAATTCACATTTTGTATGAAAATATCGAAAATGATGGCCAAAAAATAACATACATTTAAGAGAAGGACCACATTGAAATCGATCTTTAAATTAATATTAATCACTACTTGTTCATCTCAGCACTCCCCAAATATCTTGTTTTCTTGTTATAGCCATCATTTTCCCTTTTCTTTTAAGCCCATTCACTCAATGCAATCTATCAATTTGGCCTCTATGTTTCAAATTTTACACATTGGCCCAGATATATTTTAGTTTTGTCCAAATTTTGACATTCGATTTGACTAACAAATCTTCAGAGTTAAAGTTTTTCCATGAAATTTAATCAAAATACTTGTTTCTAATTTCTTAATCATTAAACATGGTTTCTTCCCACTCATCAAACATTAATATTATATTAACTTGATAAAAAGTTGAATAAATTTCTATGATTTGATATTATGACTATCTAAAAAAGGTATAATTACTCTCTCTAATATATTTATGTAAAAATTGGATACAAATAGAAGACATGATTATGTATGGGCATGAGTAGGGCAATCTTGGGCCAATTTCTTGAGCTTCTCAATGATCATTACGAGCTTGGTATTGAGCCTATTCACAAAGCATTTTGGCAACCATCCAGCAGGATCTAACTGCATCCAAATTAATCAAATGTTAATTAACTTATTATCATTCAATTTGTAATCATTTCACTATGAACCCACATGAGCATAATCATCATTTTTTTTTCATTTTAAAATTGTATCAATGTTTGCTAACTATAATTAAAACTTAAAACATAATAATTTTACAAAGCTAAAAGTCAATATGTTCCATTAGATCCCCAATTTCTCAAGATTAGTCCTTTTTTAGTCATTTTTCAAAAGAGCCCTTATCTTATATTTTCTAGTTTATAAGGCATTCCTTGCACTCGAGCGTCGTAAGAGAATTATACTTCCATGGGTTAAAAATACTTTTTATGGGTAAATTGTACGCAATTTATTCTAATATACATATAATCTATTTTCAGAGAGAGTGGAAAAGTAGTTAAAATAGTTGGTGGAGAACCCGAACGAAGAAATTGACATTTTTCTCGTACCAGATGTTCACTAGAAAGTGACATGGGAATTCGGTCGAATTGTCTATGTTAGTTAACAAGCAGTTGGCCAAAACACCCATGCTACAGGTTTTGGCCAAACACCATGCTAAGTCATATATCTTTGTTCGTCTTTAATTGTTTTAAATTCATCCAAAAATTAATTAGCAAAGATTTCCCGAAAAACTAACTCGAGAAAAATATGAAAGACATGGTGAAATGAAAGTACCTGAACAACATAAGTGACCATACAAGAGTCATCTTCAAGCTTTTCTACAACCCAACCAGATTGCAACAATAATCCTCTTATTGAGTTGTTTTGTTTTGGTTGTAATCCTGCTGCTATCTCTTTTGGCAATGAAGCCACTGCTACCACCTGCATTTATTACCCCCATTTTTTGCTTTTTAATCCTTCATAAACTACTATCAATTTTTTCATTTAACCCCCCCAAAAACATTTGAATTAAAATACAATACACATACCAGGGTTCCATCTTCCATTGTTTCTCTCCTTTCATAGACAATGAATTCTCTGTTTCTGAACAACGGCTTTGAGTTGTCTCCGAACCTCAGCCGAATTATGCTTAGATTATCTTCTAGGTCTTTTATGTACTTTGCCTCCACCAAGTCTGAATCCCATTGCTTTTTTCCCAAAACCCAAAAAACCATAGCATTTTAGTATAGTCATACCCTATGTAAAAAATACAAATTTTTTGGTCTACACTGTTGGATGATTGAAACGTAACGGTATGTCAATAATCCAAAAAATGCAGAATATACAAGAAAATAGCCACTGCAACGGAATCAGAACTAAATTTCCGTTTCAAAACATTCTTTTAAGGAAATTGCAACAGAAATATGTGTTGTTGCAGAGAAACTCACCCTTGCAGCGTCAATGGCGTTAGCAACAGTGATGAACTGTTGAGGGGAAACTGTAGTCAAAACCCAGCGGCTTCTGAAAGTATGAAAAGGGCCAGACCGGCGCTTCGATAACTCAACGCCATTGTCAATCCCCAAAACTTTCCAGCCATCATTTCCATTGCCAAACCTATTTGAATCCGAAGCCGATAACAAGTCTTGGATGCAGTTTTCGCTCGCAAAATGCACATATCTCCTCAATGAATCCTCGCTAATTGACCTGGAACACAAAAGAATGGGTCTTTTCACTGGTTTTCACCACAAAAGAATCACCAATTTGGTAGTTAATTACCATGATCGGTTGCTGGGAGTTGGGCTGTTCATCTGCAAGTCGTGGAGAAGAAATTGAAGGGGATATCGGTTTTGTTGAAGTGGGTTTGGAGAAGAAAAGGTATATAAATAAAGGAGAGAGGAAATGAAGAAGTGGGCAATGTCATTGAAGCACATGGAATGCCAGAAAAAACTCCATGATTAGAACTGCACGTCTTTCTCTAGAGAGAGAAACTCGAGAGATAGATAGAGAGAGAGAGAAAAAGCAGCAGGAACCCAAACAAGGGTGGGGAAGATGATGCACATGGACTGTTGTTGGTGGCCCTTTTTTTAAGCATAAAAAAGCAATATACTTAATTAATTTCAGGTCAAATATCGAGACCCTTATTCAAAGTTTACGATGATAAAAGACAATTCGGAATAAGTTCAGGAGTTCAGATGTACTTGGCTTTCATTTTAAGTATCTTTAATCATTGGACTAGATCTGAACTATATAGAGATTCTTGTTATTTCCCCAACTTGTAAAATTATATTAATTTGGTCTTTAAACTTGCAAAATAGCATCAATTTGCCTTAAAGTGTCACTTGTTTACTTCCAATTGACTTGTTTTCAAAACCATGCAATTTTTGACACTGCAACCAAAGTTGACATTTAGCATTCATAGTCAAACTGTTTGCAAGTTAAATGAACTAAAATGTTACAATTTTGCAAGTTAAGGAAATAATGGAGACCTTTTCTACTTTTCTTAGTAGTAGACAAAACGAGTCAAGTTTAAGGATGAATGATGTATTTGACCTTAATTTTAAGACTATTTTATGTTGTACAATATTAAGTAAACTAGTTCAGTCACTCATCTGGAATGCTCTATGTGAAAAAAGAAATATATACCACTATGCATTTGTGTAAAAAGGAATGAGTTATTTTTGTGTGATCAATGATTTTTTTTTTAATTCAAGTTATGAAATCAGTTAAGGGCATGAGCATTAGGTAAATTGAACATTGGTTTCTCCTTGAGTTATGGACGTTGTGTGAATTCTACGTGTGCCGAATGTTTTGTGTAATGAACTACTTTATAATAGAGTTTAAATTTAAATTGTATTATCCAAATTTTTCCTAATATGGGTGACATAGGCCCTACCAAAAGCAAACTCATGGCTTTTTTGCATCACATGCCATTGAATAAGTTTATTCTTCAACTTCAAACAACAGAAGGATAAACTAGGTCCCAAATTAACGTGTCTTAACTCTATTTAACAACTTTGTTATGACTATCTTCTAATCTTGTGTTCTATTACCATCTTATAACTTTTGTTTGTGAAGAAATTAGTCTAACCTTGCATACTTACTTTGACTAATGTGAACACATATGCCAGAAAATATCAATGAAAAGTGGTTTAATATTCATTGAAATGTTTTTTCGCTAATTAATAATTTGGTTAGAAACATGCAGATTTATCAATTATGTTGTTGTGATGAACACAAATAATGTGCGATTGTGTGTATATGCACACCATAGGCCATATGTGATGTGGACGGAGATAGAGTTGAGTTAATTTTGTCCAAGTACCAAAAATGCCTAAAATAGAGAGTTTTATCCATTTGGCATTTCAAGTTCCTACCACAATAAGTGTCCATTTAATAACTCATAATTACAGTTATATTATAGTATTATGAACACAAGAAGTTGGACGAATTTCATATTGTGCTTCACATGCTTGCAAAGCAGTGCTTTGTATCCATTGCAAAAGACACAACAGAGAGTCTTGGTGCTATTTAAATGGCAGTGGTCCAATGATAGAGAAAGTGAAATCAACACTTCCATTTAATTTATGAAAGTTGACAAAGTTACATATTATTTACTGCTAAAAAAGTGGTCACTTGTTTACCTAATAATTACAAATGGATTTAGGACTAAAGCTACTTTTTCATAACGAAGTAAAAAGGGATATCATCATTACATTAACAAAATTTGAATAAATCAACAGGATCACTAGTTTTGAACCAAATTGGATTTGGTATAAACTTATAACTGCGCAAAAATGATCTCAACTTTTTTTAATAAAAACTGCAAATTTATATGATTTGAGGGATTCAGCAGTGTCTGACAGCATCTTCAAGAGGAGTGAAAACTAATCCTAATTCAATTAATCTTTTTGGCAGCATCTCAGCAACTTGCCATTCTTGAGTTTTCCAAATATTAAACATGCTTTTACATTACCAAACAAAATTCTTAATTAGGCAAAGATTGAGATGTTGTTTCAATGC
This sequence comes from Euphorbia celastroides, assembly GCA_948291685.1. Lineage (NCBI taxonomy): Eukaryota > Viridiplantae > Streptophyta > Magnoliopsida > Malpighiales > Euphorbiaceae > Euphorbia > Euphorbia celastroides. The sequence continues at coordinate 25,079 of CAOJBJ010593749.1, forward strand.
ATATGATCGAATCATAAATCAAACAATTGCAGAATTTTTTTAATGTTAAATTGTATGGTTCGGAATTACTGTTCCTGTAACTAAAATTAAGTGGCTGAAATCTCTTTGAGAATTTAAAAGTTTGCATTCATGTCTATCAAGCATGTGAGTTTATGAAATTATGATATATATTCATATTAGCAATGGTTAGAAGCCGTTCTTGGTTTTTTTTTTAATTAGTTACCTCAGCATTTTTTATCAAATTGAAAATAAATAATTTATTCTCCATAGTACTTTTTATAATTTGAAGAAAAAGATTGTAGAGATAGCACTTTACAAATCATTAATATTTTATCTCTATTATGATTAAAACAAGTAAAAATTAAGAAAAAAAATGATGAAAAATACATCAGTAAGTTGAATTGACAAATAAAACAACCAAAATAAAAAATGCTAAAGAAACAATTAAAAAAGACCTGAAGAACTAATAAACTTACAATTCATTAGATACTTTTGGCTCACCATTTATGACCCGTTTTGATTTTATTCACGACCCGCTGAAATTGAATTCGTGACATTTGATTGATTTTGATTCCCACGATGAAAAAATTCATTGACATACAGGTGTGTTGTTCCACATAAAATGGTACTAGTAAGTGAATTTTTGGGACGGAATAATAACTTCGGGTTAAAATATGGAATGACAAGCAAGTGAATGAAACAAAAATGGTAGTTGGGGACTCAACATTGGAAATTCATAAAGTGAGAGGACTTGATGTTAATTTTTCCAACCAAACAAAAGTCCAGGCTGTCTTGTTTCTGGTTTGTAGGCATCACCAACCAACCCTTCTCTAACTTATCTACAAACAAAACATGACACCAACAAAATCTAATTAATCCTCTAAACTCGCCAATAAACGACCAGTTGCGGTATTAAATCCATCATAGCTTCTCTTCTAAGAAAGAGATAATGTGTAATTATGCAAACATAATCATTGGACATGATTAAAAGCCTCTTGAATAATGTACCAAGACCAAAGTTATGGATATGTTAATATGATAACTGATCAAGTTCAGAAAGGTTTCTGTAATAAGATCAATTTTAGCGGATATGAAGTTTTCTAAATTTTTCAAGTAGCAAAAAATCCATTTCGTACCAAAATATTGTACCAAGTTTATTTTCTTCAATTTTATATTCAAAGGTTTAGCTCAGTCAACTTTCTATAATTTTTTTTCCTTGACCAATAGGTTAACTTGAAAATTCCGAATTGGTAGCTTAAATAACAAATAGAACCATCCCGATTTTCTATTTTGTACCCAAACCACGCTAGTTATCTTCTATTGCAATCATAGGCACAGAAATTTTGCAGCTACAGTAGTCCCCATCAAATTCATGTGAGACCATACTCAGTATTGATTTCACTAAATACATTTATAAGAGTACATAAGTAGCATAAAGTAACAAAAACTTCCATGTAAAAACCAGTATCCAATACCGGAAAAAAGAGTTGGGACCGAGTGCTGAGGACCACAGTAAAATATCTCCCAACAAACTTTTCACTTAATCCCGGAATCAATGGGTAAAAAACACAGCAATAATTTGAGAAATCCATTCAGTACAAGTCAGAAAATAATGTAAATGTTGCAGAAGGAAGCTTCAGTGGAGTTCCAAAGAAGAGAATCAAAGATTGTACCAGAGCCATCAAAAGAGAGCATCTGTAAAGGGCCACTAAATGTAAAAACAATATCTTTATTCCATCATTACCCACAAGAAATTAGTCAGTAGTGGAGCTTCAAGTACCAATTTGAAAAAAAAATAGAATCTAATCTTATCTACCACTACTTTGCAATCCCAAGGAATATAGAACAAATCGGCTTGGTCCAAGTCATAAGTAGTTTGGTATAACTTAACTTAGGTCTCAGGTTTGAGTCTCATGAGCGTGAAAAATCCCAATGACAGACCACAGACGGCCCTGGACATAGATTAGAAGTGCGACCGCCTAGGACCTATTACTAAAAGAGGTCCATAATTTTATATTATGCATATTGTATATATGTAAAGTTTAAGGAATTTTTTGAATTTTTCAAAGTAAATAAGTTAAATAAATAAGATAAATTGTAAAATAATTTTTGTTTAGTATTTATGAGAATTTATTTCAATTTTATATGAAACTTATTTGAATAAAAGGGACTCATATTTCATAGTTTCGCCCAGAGTCATGAAAATGTTAAGATTGGCCCTACTTCCCACCAATGCATTGAAAGATGTATCACCTTACCAAAATCAAATTGATATTTTGCACTTTTAATTACTATATTTTTTCCCACTATTTTACCCAATTCTACTCAAATGTTCATTATTTTTGGTTCAAAGTGCGCATTCTGCTTGGTAACTTGAATGATTTTTTATTTTACCAACATATATTTTATCATTTTCTAGTACACTTTATGATTGGCACTTAAAATTTCACCTGCTTCCTTTCTCAAATTTCTTTTTTTAATGTCTTCACTTAAAATTTAACCTATTTCTATTCCTCAAATTTCACCTTTTAATATGCTTACACAAACAATCTAGGCTAGCTAGTCATAGAAAATTATTTTACTAATTTTTATAATTATTACTTTTTTATAGGAAAAGAGGTTAATAAAGATAGAGGGTCTAAACATCCCAACGAGGGTCAACGATTATTACTTTGTTTTCTATAAATTAAAGGCCTAATACTTTGGTACTTCAACTTGTCCAGAAAAACCTTTTCGGTACCCAAACTTTAAAAATGACCTTGTAGGTACTCAAACTTTCAAAAAATAACCGCGTAGGTACCTCAACTATCAAAAAGTGCAACATTTCACTACTTCAGTGCCACGTATCGACATTTGGTGAGATTGACTTTTTAAAAAAAGAGTCAACCTTTGACCGTTGACTCGCCAACCAAAAGATGACACGTAGCACTGAGGTAGTAAAATAATTCATTTTTTAAAGTTAAGATACCTACGGAGTCATTTTTAAAGTTAGGGTACCGGAAATGTTTTTCTGGACAAGTTGGAGTACCAAAGTGAGCATTAGACCTAAATTAAACATTGATTGTCGCTTACCAACAATAAATTAGAATGAATTCAAGTCAAAACAACATAATATTTTCTTTGTAAAAAAACAATATAAATACAAGAAAACATTCATTCTCGATATATAAATTTGATTCAAATTTTTCTACTGTAGTTTTATTATAACAAAACTGTTTTCAAAAAAAGTATATGAAGTAATGTATACCGTTATCAAGTCATGATTGGTCCATCTATAACAAGTTCTATCCATACATTAATTGTTACAAGATAATAATCATTTTGAAAGATAAAAGTTTTGAAGTTTCAGCTTCTGAGTTCTTGAGAATGATAGTAGCAAACTTAATTGTAAAAGGGATGTTTATATACAACAAAAGAATGAGAGTGCACTTGTCATTTGGCAGATGAGGTAGATTTACAATTTCTTATAAAAGAACTAAAGCCGATGAAGGAAAACTGGAAACCCGAACATTCCAACTAGGCTGGCACCCTCGGAGAACCTAAAAACCTAAAATGGCTAAAATAAATTAAAATGAAGATCAACAAAAACTCAACTAAGTAGATTTACATTTGGAAGTAAAATCAAAAGAATTAAAAGGTCGCACTTAATTGTTTTCCCTCGCTGCTCCATATTGCTTGGAACTTGGCATCTCTGATGTGAAAAAGTTCTCCCAATTTGATTGTTTTTGCTTCAGTGATGCCAAAATATCATCCATGCCGCTTAGTAGTTTTTGCTCCTTGACCTACAAATTGTCATTCGAATCCAAATCAATATATATATATATATATATATATATATATATAATTCCGCAAAACAAATATCAAAATAACCTAGTAAGTTAAGAGTCTTACTGTGTCAATGTTGAAGATGCATCAAGTGCTACTTTTATGCTACTGTATGCCTCTCCAAATTTAACTTGATCTAAAGTGGCAAGAAATTCATGGTCATGGAGTTCGTCTTGTAACAAATACTTCCCCGACTCTACCATGTCCTTAAATCTGGAGCGGAGTTTCACCGAAAGTTGCTTTCTTGTGGCTGCTCCTCCCTACTTGTTGTAATATCAACATCTGCAACAAAACTTGTCAAAAGTAACTTCTCTACATTCAATAATCAAGTTGATTTTGGAACCTAGATAGATCTCCTAATCCTATTATCATTATTATGACTCTAAACATTTGTTATCTTATTTCTGAAATCTTGTGTAATTAGATATCAACTTCAAACTCTCGCAAACAAAATCATTTAGAAAAGATTGAAGTTCTGAGTATCAAAATCAAGATAGTTCAATATAAGAATTAAAAAGCAGATTCAGGTAAATGAGTCAAAAATACCTGCAAAGCAAATTCCAGACTCCAGCCATACCATGGTTGCAGATTATTCTTTGATGTCCACATAACATGTAATCTTTCTTTCTTTTCATCGAACTCAGCTTGAAATCAAATAATTTCTCTTAGTCCTTTGTTGTTGTGTTTTCCGATTCTTTTCCAAGATTTGGAGATGAAAATGCTCTCAGCTTAATTCAAAATCAATTGTTCAAGTTGAATAAGATCTGATCAAACACCGTAAACAGTATCAGATTATCTAAATCCAAAATGGATTTTCTCAAAAACAGATCTACAGAGCTCGTAAAATATCAGAAAGGAAGAATTGAATAAAATACACGAATTGAAAGAGAAGAGACTCGCCTGCTGAGCTGCTAGGGCTTAATCTGTTTGGATGTTTGTGTCCAACTAATCTTATAATCAGCTGATAGTTGCTATAAAGGAAATTGAACTCAAGAAAATGAAATTGGATACTGAAGAACAGTGAAGACTGATCAAGAAATTGAGAATTGAGAAATTAATTTGATGATCACGCAGATGGTGTTTTATAGAGTACAAAATGCATTCTTGCTCCAAATCCAAGTTTTCGGTTGAAACAAAATTACAACTGAATACTGCCACGTATAAGATCCTGTTCCTGCTCATCAACCAAGTAGAAAATATCTATATTAATTAGATATAGACAACCAAATACATTATATATTATGTTATATTATAAATACACATTGTCAAATTTTATTACACATGCTACATAGATTTATAATCCACGTTCTACTAAAAATGCCTTAACAGCTCAAAACTTGTCACATTCGCATGTTCTCCGTTTCCCTCCATCACACTCATATGGACCCAAATGATTCACGTACGTTATTCTTCATTACTCCATTTCCATTCTCACGTTTTCAGCCGATAAATTGAATAAACTCCGGTCCCATTTTTTTTATTTTGTATAAGTTGAATCACATTTGGGGTAATATTTTTTTAAGCTAGTCTTGACTTGAACCTCAACTCATTTCATATTAAGACATTGTCAAACATTTTGAAACTCACAAAGAGAAGTACTAATAACTACTAGGCCAAACGGTAAGAAGTTTATTTTGTTTTAGTACGGTATTAAGTTCAAACCCTTGTATATATTCTTATCGGAAGGTTCGCCCATCACAACAAAATATACAGTACACATTGAATATAGATATAATCAAACTACTTATGTTGGCGGGGCCATGGCCCCTCCCAATTTTGAAACCTAAATAATATTTAAGAAATTTATAGATATGGTCAACACTTTAGGCATGGTGAATAAAAGCCTAAACTAAAAATGCTCAAGTCACTCTTTCGTAATTCGTACCCATGTCCTACTCTTTCACCATATTGCAGTTTTAATTACTAATTCAGTATATTTGTTATTTACTATTTTACCCATTTCTACTCAAATGTTCATTATTTTTGTTTCAAAATGCACATTCTTGGTAACTTGAATGATTTTTTTTATTTTATCAATAGGATTCTCTAAAGTTGAAAAATAACTTTAAAGAACATTTGAGCAAAATTCAATTATTTATTTCATTTTGAATGGCTTAAATTGATTACATAACTTCTAACAAAAACCCTTCTCTCGTTAGTTTTGTGTCTATCTCTCTCTAACTTTACTCTAAAGTTACTTTAGAGAATCTTTTCCCTTTATTTTATCATTTTCTAGAACACTTATGATTGGCACTTAAAATTTCACCGATTTCTATTCCTCAAATTTCACCTTGTTAATATATTTTTTTAGAAAAAAAACTTCACCTTTTTAATATGCTTACACAAAAATTAGAGGCTAGCCATAGAAAATTATTTTACTAATTATTACAACTATTACGTTGTTTTCCATAAATTAAACATTGATTGTGGTTCCCAACAATAAATTAGAATGAACTCAAGTCAGGACCACATAAGACTTACTTCGTCAAAAAACAATATAAGTACAACAAGAAAACATTCATTCTTAATATATAAATTTCAAATAGTTCAAATTTCACTACTGTAGTAATATCATGATAAACTTGTTTTCTGAAAACGTATATGAAGTAATGTATACCATTATCAAATCATGATTGGTCCATCTAAAAAATTTTAAGAAGCATCAAGGAATATGATCCATTGGAAACAACAAGGAATATGATCCATTGTTTCAGCTTCTGAGTTCTTGAGAATGAAAGGGATGTTTACATACAACAAAAGAATGAGAGTACACTAGTCATTTGGCATATAGATGAAGTAGATTTACATTTTTTATTGAACTAAAGTTGATGAAGGAAAACTAGAAACCCGAACACCCTAACTAGGTTGGCGCCCTCGGAGAAACTAGAACCTAAAACGGCCAAAATGCATTAAAATGAAAACCAACAAAACCTCAAGGAAGTATATTTACATTTGGAACTATAATCAAAAGCAAGAGCTGAAATGTCTGAAGCTGCATTTAATTGGTATCCATTGTTGCTCCACATTGCTTGGAATTTGGCATCATTGACGTGAAAAAGTTCTCCCAATTTGATTGTTTTTGCTTCATCGACGCCAAAATATCATTCATCCCACTTAATAGTTTTTGCTCCTCCGACCTGACAAGTTGTTTTTTGAATCAAAATCAATATATAATTCCGCAAAACAAATATCAAAATGACTTAGTAAGTTAAGAGTCTTACCGTGTCAATGTTGAAGGTGCATCAAATGTTGCCTTTATACTATTGTACTCCTCTTCGAATTTAATCCGGTCTACACTTGCTAGAAATTCATGTTCATCGGTTTTGTCTTGTGACAAATATCTCTACAACTCATCCAAGTCCTTAAATTTGGAGCTGGAAATTCAGGTAAATCAGTCAAAAATACCTGCAAAGAAAATTCCCCACTCCAGCCGTGCCATGGTTGCAGATTATTCTTTGATGTCCACATAACCTCTCATCTTTCTTTCTTTTCATCGAACTCAGCTTGAAATCAAATAATTTCTCTTACTCCTTTGTGTTTGTTTTTTCCGATTCTTTTCCAAGATTTGGAGATGAAACTGCTCTCAGCTTAATTTAAAATCGATTGTTCAAGTTGAACAAGATCTAATCAAACACCGTAAACATATAAAATGAAAACAAATATGCGTAAATGTAAATAAAATAAGGTTAGAACATTTATAAGAGATTAGAAAAAATTTAAATAAATAATTCTCTAACTTGTAACACCAAACCATAGTTCTAAATCCAAGTGAAACTCAAGACTTCACATATGAACGTATTAAAACTCGACTAAGCCGATTTAAATCAAGCTCGAGCTCGGGTCATGTTTAACTCAAACTCGTGATGATTAAGTTTAAGCTCGACTCAAGTTTTGTTTGACCGAGCTCAAACTCATGTTAATCTAACTGAAACTCATAAGTGCTTTTCTCGCTTATTTTTCAGCCATATATATACAGAGTTATAGATCTTAAAAACAGAATGTGTTTCTTATAACGTGCATAAGCTCTTATTCGCAACATGAATTTGTTTGACATACTACCACGGATCTCCATCGGTTGGTTCTACCAAAAACTTAAGTCAAAGTAATGAGAAGCCCGAACCAAATATTCAGTTTGGTTTATTTATTTTAGCGTTTATTTATAATTTTGTTTTTAAATTGTATATGCCTATTACTAACTAAATCCATTCTTATATACATGAATTTTGTATATAAAATGAATCAAGCTAGTATCAAATTAAATTGGGTGAAAGTTATGGTAATTTTGGTTTTTTCAAAATTATCATTATTATGTTCCTCATTATTATTGAATTAATGGGATGAATTCAATCTATAGATCAATCTAGCCATTAACTTGGGTCCATGGAACCCATGCTTTCGTAAAATATGGTAGAAATTTTATTCATCTTCATGAAATGGACCCACTCAAATATGCTAGTGGACCCCATGGAAATGAGGAATGAATTGATTTTTGACTAATTTTGTCACAGTTTTGAAACATTAACGCATATTTTAGTTTCAATTATTTCAAATTAAATTGCTTTCTTGATTTGGCATGATGTTAAATTTTGTCAATCTTTTTTTCCAACAACGGCTTGTAGCTAAATACAATTTCATCAAATAAAAACCTACTAAAAAATCTAAATACCTTCCAATCTCTATAATATCAAATCTATTTGCATATGTTTAAAATTGAAATTTGCTTATGCATTAACACTTGGACCCCATGAAAATGGAAGTCTGAACTCGCCACTGATCAAATCCAATGATGATGGTGACAAAGTAAAGCAAAAACAAAGTCACCATAGAATGTGCCATTAAATTGATACAACTAATTAAATGCTTCAATAAATAATAAAATACTATGATATCGGTATGAATTCAAATATTATTTATGAAAAACCAAGATAAAAGAAAGTAACAAAATAAAATATTAGTCTAGAAACACACGAAATAGTGTTATTGAACCGTTTAAGAAATGCTCTAAACAAACTGTCAACCTTATGTGAGTGATT
>CAOJBJ010594181.1:0-16805 GCA_948291685.1 Euphorbia celastroides
AGCATAACGGTGAGCATATAATTCGTGCCCCCTTTTGTCGTGACTATCGTCGCCGTCCGTCTCCTTTTCACTCCAACCACCGTCTCTCTCCTTTTCCACCATTTCTCTCTCCACTGTTAAAATTACTCCTTTCCTTCCTCCCCCACTCAACTTAGGAGGAACAGTAATATATAAAGGCCACTATTCATTTCAATCACAATAAAAGGGAGAGCACAGAGAGCTCATTGCAATCTCGATTTTATTAATCAATGGCGAGCCTGTGATATTTTGAAGATCAATTCCTGCTGTTCTAGTTGATTCCTCTTTGGCCTGTAAGCTCCCGCTCTATCATGGCTGGTGGTCCTGAAGTCAACCTCAACGAATCTAAGGTATTTTTTCATTTCTTCGCCGGCCGGAGCTCTGAACTATGTAATTGCTCTGATGTGTTTGCGATGATATTCGGAGATTGACGAATTTGTTCTCTGATCTCTTTTCTAATTTCTCCTTTTCTTTTGTGAGTGATTTTTCCAGTTCATCGTGCGAGATTATTAGTTGATTTTTCCGGCTATCTCCTTTTCAGGTTTTTAGATTAGGAACTTCGTAATTTAGATTTTACTTCTTCCATTTCATCTATTTCGAGCAAATTTTTGGGGGTTTGAGGTTTTCGATATCCATGAGCTATTTTGAAATCCAACTCTATACGCTCTCAGAGCTCAGATTTTTGAAATTGAATTTACAACGAGACAAAAGAGCAGATTTCCTAAACGTTCTGTTTCTTCTCGCAGAGGGTGGTTCCATTGAACACATGGGTCCTCATCTCCAACTTCAAGCTCGCATACAACCTCCTCCGGCGGCCGGACGGCACTTTCAACCGCGAATTAGCCGAATTCCTCGACCGGAAAGTCAATTCCAACACAATTCCGGTAGACGGCGTTTTCTCCTTCGACCATTTCGACAGAGCAACGGGCCTTCTCAACAGAGTCTACCAACCCGCCCCCAAAAACGAGTCCCAATGGGGAGTTATCAACCTCGAAAAGGCCCTCAGCACAACCGAAATAGTCCCGGTGATAATCTTCTTCCACGGTGGAAGTTTCACCCATTCATCAGCCAATAGCGCCATCTACGACACCCTCTGCCGCCGCCTTGTAACCACCTGCAAGGCGGCCGTTGTATCGGTCAACTACCGGAGATCACCGGAGTTCCGGTACCCCTGTGCTTATGATGATGGTTGGGCGGCTCTCAAATGGGTGAAATCAAGAACTTGGCTTCAAAGTGGGAAGGATTTGAAGGTTCACGTTTACTTGGCTGGAGATAGTTCGGGGGGAAACATTGCTCATCATGTTGCAGTAAGAGCAGCGGAATCCGACATTGAAGTACTTGGGAATATTCTTCTTCATCCTATGTTTGGTGGGCAAGAGAGAACGGTATCTGAAGTTAGATTAGATGGGAAGTATTTTGTCACGATTCAAGACCGGGATTGGTACTGGAGAGCTTTCCTGCCTGAAGGGGAAGACCGAGACCATCCAGCGTGCAACATATTTGGCCCGAGTGGGAAAGATCTCAAGGGGCTGAAACTGCCTAAAAGTCTTGTTGTTGTGGCCGGTTTGGACCTTGTTCAAGATTGGCAATTGGCCTATGTTGAGGGGCTCGAAAAGGGTGGCCATGAAGTGAAACTTCTGTATCTAAAAGAGGCCACAATCGGGTTTTACTTCATGCCGAATAACGAGCATTTTTATTCTCTAATGGAGGAGATTAAGAGCTTTGTTAACCCTGACCGTTAATAGGATTAGTTAGCGATTCTACAAAGTACATATCAGAACCATTGACTGATAATTTGGTTCTGTGTTTTGTTCTTATTGTCCGTCCCTTTGCAGTGATGGTTTGTAGGTATTGAAGATTGTGTAGTGTTATTTGTTATACTATGTAAGTAAAATTCACCATTTCGAGTGGTGATTGGAGTTCTGTGTTTTTCAGGTCTGGTCATTTGTTGGTCTTGAGCACTCGAACCAGCAAAAAAGGCGGTCTTGGCAGCTACCGAGCGAGGATCGGGACAGTTTAGTGACATTGAGATGGTTTGATCAAATGGTTTTAGTGTAAGTTGATAGTTTTAGAAGCACTAAGTTTATATGGTGTAGAGTATATCTATGTTTTCATGAACATGTAAATTTGTGTTCTTGAAGTATATGAAGGATTTAAATTAGCTTGCAACAAAACAATTTACATGTTCCAAAAGAAAAGGGACAATGTTTTGTACAAAAGCATCAACTATTGTTTTTTCTGCTTCTTGTCCTATCCTATCTATCATTTCATAGTTGTACCTTTGTTTTATATGGAAGTATCTTTGCAAAACTACAATTGGCCCTTCCAAGGGCAGAAGGGTTTAGTGGTCTAGTGGGTATAATTTCATATAGGACCATATCTTAAACGACATATGCCAATTGGCAAGGTTATCGTTTACGTTGATAATTTTGTTCAAAATTTAGTTCACGTTCAACTTTTGCTTTCATTAATCAAATATCTACTTATGGAACTAATTGACATTTCCAATTGGGTCAATAGCTAACTATATTAGAACAAAACGCAAGTTGCTCCACTAACATTGCACAAAGTTACTGTTGTGATTCATTTGTATCCCACTAAGGATTAAAAGCTCAAACTAAATGGCCATTAAAGAAAAATTTAGAAAAGGAACAAAACTGGGGAAAAGCCAAAGAGAAGAAATGATTGGAGAAAAGGTCCAAATAATGGAGAATGGCATCATTCAACATCAAAATTGATTATAATTTGTCAGCATTTGATTGATTGCCAATTGGGGTTGGGTTTATTTGGAGGTAAGAGATAACGAGCAATTTCAGGATTTGGCTTCGTTTTCATACATGGAAACTTATCCTTTAGTGGTTAGGGTTTTTGGATGTATTCTAATTCTGAGGGACCACTTCGAAATTTTACATCAGTCCCTTTTGTAATTAAAGCATGCCAATTCTCGCTTGCTCCCTTCTTTCTTTTTTGGATGTTAGCATCTTTTTAATTTGATAAAAGAACTTTCATTTTTATTAACAAAATTAATAAAAACAACCTGTTTTACCTTTTTTCTCACCTTCAGAAGAATAAATCATTGTTATTTAACTTGAACCTGTTCTAAAACGTCGAGGCATTTTGAATTGTTTGTTGACACGAACAAAGTTAAGAAAAACCTATAAAACTATTCCCATGTTCAGTAAGGTAAATGCATTAAAAGGAACAAGTTTTAGCAGATGGCTCCGCTTCCGATTTTTGGATGCATTGAGCTTTTGATTACTAAAAAAATTGACTATTAATGTGTACTGTTGTATTGAATTCACAATTCGACGTGTTATGCATTTTCAAATTTGTAAAATTAAAGATTAAAGAAAGTTGGTCAATACAATATTAAAAAATAGATTATTTTGGAAGTACATAAAAAAACTAAAGGAGGTGAATGGAAGAGGGATACGAGGTAGAAGAAACAGACAACAAGGCTTAGACAAGGACATGGAAGCTTGTCCTTTTCTCTTATAAATACAAAATATAGAAATAATTATTTTTGGTTTATGTTTTTTTTTTTGCTACGAATTCTTACAAATGCATTTAATGTGGCACGGATATAGTTATTCTCTTATATGTATATAATATATATACACCCAAAATAAGATTTAATTTTTATCTGTTACGTGTTATTAGAAAATATAATTTGATTAAACTTCTCGAGTAAGAGTTTATTAGAAACAAATTAGAAATTTAAAATTTTTTTATGTCCAGATTAGCATGGTTGTGCAATGTCGTTTTGGAATTTGACGTATGCAAATTAGCTGTTTATGTTTTGAAATATTCTCTAAACGCCAAGGTCTTAGGCGTTAGGTTGCTATTTCTTTATTGTGTTTGATTAACGACAAAATCCTTAATTTCTCTTGGTCGGTGTTCTTTTTTATTTATTTGTATTCTTACTTTTCTACATTGACCGTTTACTACGATAAACCTATAATGACTCATAGGCACTAATAAACATTTTATTGTGGAAAAACATTTTCCTTTTAGAATTTCACGTTCTCTTTTCCTTTATATTTTACTAATGTTGATTCATTTCATTTTTAAATTATCTGTTCTAATGATAAGATAAAAATTATTTCTAGTCCAACCATATTAAGCAACTTGTGGCTGATTCAGGTTTATTCGTTACTAATTAGACCATTAGGTACTTTCCAATGTACAAAAAATTCTGCTATTTGATTTACATATGAAAAAGTTTGTTCTTTTATGAGATAGTACCCCCTCTTCAAAAAGTGAGGTTGACGTTATAATGCTAATCTAACAATATTCACACTACATGTATTAGTGAATTTACTTTTTGTTTAACTTTTGTAGATTAATCATATACCTATCTTGATAGGAGTAAAACAATAATGTTTTACCTTGGAGGCAATAGTAAATTATAGAGAAAAAATGAGGTTGAAGTGGAAATGAAAGCTTCTCCAACCCAACACCAAAATATTGGTTGGTGTTCGAATTTTGCTCCAATAGAACATCAAATATTACATTATCTTAACACCAAATTTTGGTGTCGCTACAGTGTTACATTAGGTTTGATCTTATTTTTCCAATTTTTTTTGTATTTTTTATTTTTTTAAATTAATTATTAGTTATAATTTAATATTTTGTGCTAATTAATTAATTTATTGTTTGGTAATTTATTTGAATTTTTTCTAATATTTTTTTAGTGTTTATTTTGTATTGTAATGTATTTTAGTGTAAATGATTAAAGAATGTGACACTGTAACAACACCAAATTGTAGTATACAGTTTGGTATAGAATTTGGTGTGTAAGGGTTGGGGATGTAGATGAGCATACAATAGAAACCAAGTTATGCCCATATTATCTCTAGTCTGTTTTCATTATTTTGTTAGCCTCGTATAAACATGAATAATATTTTTTCCAGAAAAAAGCAAGAAACAGACAATTCTTGCAATTAGATGGACAGTAATATTATTGTATGTTTGTAATGTTGGTTATTGTAACTTCCCAAAGCGAACACTGATCCTGGGCCCTGATGGGCCTTAGATTAGGCTCGCCAGAGGCCCAGAGACACGTACAAAGCAGTAGCAATCAAGCTCTTCCAATATCAGAATCCAAAAAATGAGGCCTCAGTTCACCTCAATGTCAAAATTTTCTAGTATCACTATTTCAATTTGCTGCCATGAATGAAGCTCATCACCATTGTTTCTGCAATACCATGCATAGTAATGTATCAACTATCCGAAAATAAAAATAAAATCAAGTCAACTGAATAAGAACAGAAAAAAAAGACATATTTCATCTAAAGTTCTAGTTTCAAGCATAATCAGTTAATAAAACTTGGAGGTTTACAAAGCTACGTGATATGTAGTTTTCTAAGAGGGGGATAGGAATGAAGGCAGAAAATCTTATTTTGGAACACACGGATCATAAAAATTAGGCAAATAAGCTCACAAAACATCGAACTCAAACAATCGCTATATGGTCAGATGCATAAACGTAAGTTTGGAGTACTAAGAATGGAAACCTTTCCCCAAATTATCTCCTACTTGCTAGAGTAGATTATACATTATGAAAAATCAGTAGACTGAAATTTCAGTGACAACATCATGTAATTAACAATGACAACAAAAACTCCTGAATTTGAATCCAATTATAGAAAATGAAATGCATAAGATGGTATTTTCCATACCAAAAATCATTGTAATCATGCATATGCAACCTCAGAGCTCTTAGACTTGACGTCTAAAATGAATTTATATTGATTTCAAGGATATAGAAGCAGCAATATAACTCGCAAACTAAGGTCAGAGGGGAACTAGCCACCAACATGGCTCATAAGTTTCTAAAATGAGCACACTCATGCTGCATAAAAAGACAATAAATACAAAAAGACTCACAACTAGGAAATTTTCACAAGCAAAGTATAATGCATTACATGACGAGAAAAATAGAAAACACATTCTCAGCATCAAACACCATGCATACCTTGGTGAAACATGTGAGTGATCAATTGGCTTCAGCAGTCTGCTAGTTGAATTATGTTACAGTACAAAAGGGCAACAAAAAAACGACGCTTTCAAAGGACCCTCACATCTCTGTTTGTATATTGAACCTGTAGCTAGCAACTCATAATTTCAGCCACATGTTCAGTCAAGTTGTTATGATTTCAATGCTCCATTAGGAATCCCATATCCATGCTTGTACATTGAACCTACAATTTGGTCCGCCTTGTACTTCTCACCACACTCTGAATAGATGTTATACAATATGAAAAGTGTCTTTTTGGTTACCTCAATATTGAAGTGTTCCATCTTATTAAGGACGCTCTCAATTTCATCCAAGCGCCTTTGTGATCCATACATCATCAGTTCGCAATGATACAGAGAGCGGCATATTTTCCATCCTGCACTTTCAGCACGTCTCACAAAGTCGGCAAGCTTGTCAACTGCTTTGAACCTGAAATAGCTCGCACTAATGGACCTCATTACTCTGGTAGATCTAACTGTGATCTCCCGCCTAAATGCCTCATTTATTGACCTCTCCATCTCCTCCAACAGATCCTCTTTAGCATAAAGGTCGATCAACAGAATATTCACCCATGGCCTGTACTCCTCCTGTGGAATGAGCTTTACAAGTTCCTCAATCTTTTCAGCTTTATTAGTGCTTTCACTCTTATAATATGCACATATCATTGCCCGGATTACAGTCATTTCCTGGGCATTTACTTGATCTTTTACCAATTCATACATCTCATCCATCTTTTCTAAATTACCAGAATGAGCATACCCTCGTAGCATTAGCATGTAGGTGCTAAGATCCGGCTCAACCTGATCTGTCTTCATTGCTTCAAAAGTATTTTCCATGCTATCCCACATCCAAGCAATGACATAACCAGCAATTAAATGATTGTACGTGTTCAAGTTTGGTGAGATATTAGATTCCTTGAGTTCCCTAAATGCTTCCTCCATGGAATCAACCAGCATCAAGCGGCCAAAGGTCGATAAAAGAATGTTGTATGTTACAAGTGAAGGGCGAAAAAGAGCTTCATTTTTCATTTTAAGAAACAGCTGCTGACATTTATCAGTGTGGCCATTGTACATATATGCACCCATCAGTGCATTATACGTAGACGTTCTCTTAAGATTTTTGTTATCAGCCTCAGTAAAGAGATCCACAGCTAGACCAATATTTTTAGCCTTACCAGCAAGAGTAATGCCCTTGGCATACTCATGTGTTGTCATTGGACATACCAACTCTGATAGCGTCCGTCTCCATTGAAAGACCTAGATAGATTACAAGTTCGAGTAATTACATATTTCCCCTAACATAAGGATTCTCAAATCTCATAGAAACATAAGTACATAGTCATATCAGAGCAAGGTAGTTGATCAATATTGTTTGTTTTCTATGATAAGAGTACCTAATAAAAATTGGAAGCAATGTTAAACAACTCGGATACAATACCTGTACAGCTAATTGAGGCTTTGAAGCTAACTGATTCAGGAGCTCAATGAAAGCAGATCCATCTCTCTGATTCCTGATCAAGGGAACACATTCCTCATCCAAAATTTCAGCAACCTTATCGAAATCGCTAGCGTGCTGAACAACGTCTTCCCGCAAAAGAGAAACCGATTTGCTTATCTCCTCCCAGGCTTCATTGTGCGCGTGAGAAATCTCGTCGGTGAAGAGCGTGATGACTTTGGAGAATAGGTTGGAAGAATTCGAAGAATGAGCTCGAGCATAGAGAATTCTGTAAATGGGAGAATTCGTGAGGGGGGAAGGGAGAGGAATTAGGGTTTGGGTACTTGCAGGGAATCTATGAAGGTTGAGCAGTTCTGGTTGGGTTGCGGCCGAGATTTTGAATATCCGCTTCATTCTGCGGTAGTGAGAAAAGAGGCAAAACGCCATTGATTAGGGTTCATTTCCTTCGAATGAATCAATGGCGGCACCTTCAAATTGTCGATGTTGTTTTACTGTGCAAGTAATTGGTTGATTTATCCAAATCAAGTTCAATGCTTATTTTTTCAAGTTATGAGCTTAAAATAAGTTAGTCCATAAATAAAAAAGAAGTGGAATTGCCTACCACCGTACTTGTGACGTGTATCTGGTTTTGACTAATTTATTTTTTGACTTATCAGCTAGAAAGCTAGTCATATAGTAAGAGCTAAACTTTCTTGCAAACACTTTGTAAGTCATGAAAAACGAAGTTCAGAAGAAAAATTTAAAATAGGACCAAAATACATTTTATTAATTTGAATTATGAGTTCTTCATCAAAATGGATATTGATTGACTTTGTTATGAATTTCCGTTTAAGATTTCGGTCACTATAAACGTATACTTCTAAAATATTGACCAATTATAAATAGCATATCGTGTAAAAAAAATTGTATTCATGAATATGGATATTGGCATATTCAAAATTCTGGGGGCTTAATTTTATTTTTTTAGTAGTTTAAGATAACTTGAAACAACTAATGTTAAATGCATAGTAACAGTCCATTATTTATAGATGAGTTATATTTTTTTTTATGAAAATCAAGTTTAAGTAGATGAAGTTCACAGACTCTAAACAAAACGAGTGTGAAGAGATCAATGTTATCAAAACCGTACCTGACACTATACCGGTGAAGTTAGTGGTACGCAGTATTACCGGTATGACCGGTATCATTAGTGGTTCTACCAAATTACAATTATTTAGAATATTATAAAAATATTATTTTATTTGAGATTAAAAAGTAATTAGACAGAATACTTGTTTAAAAAATAGATATACATATATAATTCATGATCTATTAGATATATTTTAGAGCAAGAACATCTCCATCGATTATTTAAAGATGAACACCGTTAAGTGTAATGTATAAACAATGACATTATTTTTGTAATTTAGTAAAAATGAAATGAATTGTAAAGATTGGTTAATAACAATTATGCTGCAAATAATGTCAATGCATGAAAGCTCAATCAACTCATTTATATGGGCTTGATGGTGACCCAAATAAAAATAAGGGGTTGAAACAAATAGCCTAAAAAAGCTCATCAATTCTAACCCATGTTCTTTTATATGTAAAAATATTCACAAATGTCTTATTTTCTAAATCAACAAAACAAAAATCCTAAAAACTCTAACAGCCCCTCAGCTGCATCCGATCGCCGCCCCTCCGCCGTCGTCGCCCATATCTGGTTCCTCCACCTTCGCCGCCGCCATCTCCGTAGCCGTCGCCGCCCCGCATCGCCTCGTCGTCGTTTTTCACATCAGAAGCCCCGCGTCGCCTAGATCTGGATTTCCCCCGCCGCCGCCGCCGTTTACTCCTCCGAAGCCATCGCCGCCCCCAGTCGCCTCCGCCGTCGTCTTTTTCGTCAAAAGAAGCCATCACCGTCGCGAGATCTGGTTTTCTCCGCCGCCGCCGTCGATTTCACTGACTGCCAGATTTCTGTTTTGTTTCGGTTTTTTTCAGGTCTATGTTGCTCTAAAACTCCGGCACCAGATCTCCTCCTTCAGATCCACAAACCGCCGCTGAAAATCTGGCCCTTTTTTTTGTGATTTTCATTTTTCAGTTTTGTTGGCCTTGATTTTTAGTTTTCCGGCGATATTTTGGCAGCGACGGGTTTGAACGACGGTGGTCACGGCGGCGGTGTCGGTGACAGTATCCCGGATACTGATATTGGTATACTAGGATATACTGTATATTAAATGTATTATATTAAGTTAACAAAAGATAAATAAAATAGATGGAAAGTAAAAGGGAGAGAAATAAATTAAAGAGGAGAAAAAAAAAACAAAATCACATACAAGACAAAAAAAAGGACATAAATAAATAACAGTGCAAAAAAAAGGACACTGACAACAAATACCCTAAAAACAACTAATACTAACACGGTCATACAAAACCCTATTCCCTGACCTTCGCCGCCCCTCATTACCTTCTTTCTTTTTGATCGTTCATCTGCTCAACCACCTTTCTTTCTTTTCTTTCATTTTTTTTGCAAATTACCCCTTCAAAAAGTGTTGTGGCTGTCAAGATTTGGATCGAAAACCATTATAAACCGTGATGAAGTGCATTTAAGAACAAAAATCAAAGGGCAATTTAGAAGATCAAATATGTTTTTAACACATCCTATTTTCTTCAATGATCATGGAGATTTTATTTTGCAATTTTTCAAGGAAACCGGGTTCCGGTTTACCGGTGCTTTTCTGATATTTACCGGTTTTGACTGGTTTTACTTCAAACTGGTGATTTTTATGTATCGGACCGTAACCTGGTCTGTTCCCGGTTTTAACGGTTGAACCAGCCGGTACGGTCCGATATTATTAACATTGATTATGATCAATAAATATATAAGGTATTTTGAGCGGTAAATAATTTTTTTTTTTGGTAATAATTTTGACCTGTAAAGAATGGACAGAACACAAGAATGATACACTAGAAGCGTGAAACACGTGCCCACGAACCTGGCGAGCACAAGATTTGAAGCAGCTGACAGTTGATATAATCGGGTAAGATTGAGAGCCTCTCATCGACGAGAAACCCAAAGTCAACCCCTTTGATTACGAGAAAAATCAGACTCTTGATCTTCCATCCACAGCCTTTGATCCTGTCATCGTAAGCATTACATCACCGCTCCTTCATTTCATTTCACTGCACAAATTGAGGCCCTTTACCTTGTGGTTTATAGTGGTCAAAATTGTACGGTACACTCATAGATACGAGTCATAAGACCTTCAGCTACCTGCAACCGAGTCAAGCCAAGATGCGTTTCTATTATCAAGGAAGATCGTGCTAAATCTTCTTCTTCTTTGTTTTGTTTCTGTTGTCCAATTCCTGTTATTGCAGTTTGATTTCTGATTTGGGGGTTATATTCTGTGTAATTTATGCTTTTGTTTTATCGGTTTCGGGGTTTTTGTTTCGTTGCCGGGAAATAGATTGTATCGATTTCATTTTCTTTAGGAGGCAGTCAATTGATGCTAAATTTGGATATGATAGTAGGAAAGCTTGGGGTTGTTCACATTTGAAAGGGAAATTTGTTTTTAAAAGTTGTAAAGTCGTCTATGGATTGCTATTAGAACAGGAATTGTATGCTTGTTGACTCAATCTTTTTGAGGAAATCGTTACTCAAATTGATAGTTGTAATTTAAGTTGTATTTTTTAGATTAGGTGACCCAAACACATCTGGGTTTTAGTTCAAAAGAGAGATGCATGCTAATAGTATGCAAATTTGATTTTGTAGGAGTTGCATTGCAGAAATCTTAATTAATGACAGATGAAGCCTTTGCTCTGTTTTGAATTCTTGTGTGATGCAAACAGTTCCATTTGGCTCTGAAGTAAAATGCATTTTATTCGTGGCTGGGCCTCTATAGGCGAAATGGGTTATTCCATGAGTAGACTGGACATTGATTCTGAAAACTGTGACGGCGTTAAATCCACAAATGAATTTGGCACTTCCCAGAGATCCAACAAAGCATCAAATGATTTGGATCACGAAATTTCCCTTTCCACTAAACTGAAATCCAGACCAAACAAACGGCTGGCACAAGTTATACCAGGAACAAGGGACATTAATGTATCCACTGTTAAGATGCTGGCAGGGCGAGAAGGTAATTTCTCAGGACGAGGAAGGTTTTCTGCAGCTGATCAGTGCCATATCTTGTCCAGATGTTTGCCGGTCAATGGTCCTTGGCTTGTTGACCAGATGACTAGCAGAGCTTATGTGTCCCAGTTTTCAGCTGACGGTTCTCTCTTTGTTGCCGGGTTTCAGGTGTTTGGTCTAAAGCTTTGTACTGGGACTGGTTTGGGACATTGACTGTCTCTTTGTGGATTTAGAAAAGTTTCTACTTTGGATGTGTCTGATTTTTTTTTGGGAAATGTTTGTTTCAGGGGAGTCACATTAGAATATATGATGTGGATCGAGGGTGGACGGTTCAGAAGAATATTCTTGCAAAAAGTTTGCGTTGGACAGTTACTGATACATCTCTTTCGCCAGATCAGCACCATCTTGTGAGTTATTTGACATGGATATCTCTTACAGGTCTTGAAGACAAAATATCAATATTTGTCGGAATTCTAACTGAAAAAAGATTTAATTTTCCAGGTCTATGCCAGCATGTCACCCATTGTCCATATTGCTGATGTTGGGTCTGCTGCAACGGAGTCACTTGCAAACATAACGGTATGTATCGATTATTTGTTGTTACAAATACCTCGTTGTTGATCACTGTTGATGCATAATCCAATGATCTGTTAATCTTATATTTATTCGTGACAAATATGATTCATGTAAAGTCCATTGGTTTGGCACTTATAGGAGATTCATGATGGATTGGACTTTGCTGCTGATGGCGGGCCCTACTCTTTCGGAATATTCTCTGTGAAATTTTCTACTGATGGACGTGAACTTGTTGCTGGAAGCAGCGATGATTCCATATATGTCTATGATCTTGAAACAAAGAAGCTCTCACTTCGAATTTTGGCTCATGCGGTATGTTTACAATTGCATTAGAATTTTTTGAATGTTTACATATGCTTTGCTTGGAGAACTAGAGATTGTGTTGAAAAGTTTATGG
Source organism: Euphorbia celastroides (assembly GCA_948291685.1). Classification (NCBI taxonomy): domain Eukaryota; kingdom Viridiplantae; phylum Streptophyta; class Magnoliopsida; order Malpighiales; family Euphorbiaceae; genus Euphorbia; species Euphorbia celastroides. The sequence goes on from CAOJBJ010594181.1 coordinate 12,574, forward strand.
ACTATTTATATATATATCTCTATGGTTATGATGTTTTCGAGTAGAAACTTCTTGCTTGAACTTGCCTAATTCAAGCTGTACCAAAAATTATTTAATAGAAGTTCACTTATTATTGTGGCTCTTGTAGTGCAACTGGTGATCTCCACAACCATTTAGTTCTTGAAGTTGCTGAGAATCATTTTATCTTCTAAGTAGAAAACACGCTTACAGAGCTAGTAAATTTTGATCTCTGTTTTTGATGCTGCAGTCTGATGTCAACACTGTGTGTTTCGCTGATGAAAGTGGCCATCTTATCTATTCTGGCAGTGACGACAATCTCTGTAAGGTAAGTTCTAAATTTCGCATGTAAAGTTCCAGTAGAGTTATTTCTTCATGCCTAGTCATGCTTATAAGTTTTCTTTATGGTGGGGTGTATATTATATTGGAAAAATCACTGGCATTCTTTATTCATCCAGTGTAATCGGAATCTGATGAACTTATTATTGTTCGTCTTTCTGTGTTCAAATAGTGGCTACAAATTAGACATTATTTCCAGTGTGATGAATTGGTTCTACTGTATCTAATGAATTTGCATTTGAGAGGTTAGGTTGTCGGAATAAAGGGTTATCTGCCCTAACTCTTTCCTCTTGAAAACATCATTGCAAGCAGTGTCCAAATGTATTGTTCAAGAAATTTCATTGGAAGAAATATGATCCTGCTTAGGTTGTTTTGTTGCTAGTCATGGCATGGTTAACATTGCAAGATTCAAGGAACTATTTGGAACTAAAAATTCCAAAGGTTCTCTCCTTAGAGTTTAGATGTTTGGTTATTTTATTTTCGAGAATTCTCTACTGACTTGTTTTGTTCATGTAATACTTCCTTACCTATTCATATTCCAACACTTCGGTTCGAAGACAATTGATAGTCAATCGTGGCATAACTATTCCATGAACGGTGGAACACAATTTTCCTTTTTCTTTCACCTAGAAAAAGCTATTATAAGAGAGGAGAAATACCAATTCCTTTATTCTAATAATTATCAACACAATAATCTATTGTATTTCACATTCTTCAGTTCAGTTTTGTGTCTCAATTGCATGCTACATTACTGATCGAAGGAAAAAGATACAGGGTTATCAATTTTCCTATAAAAAGGTTCATTTGTAATTGGCAGATCCTGGTCATCATTGCGGACGGATATTGGCTAACACGCTATTATTATATAGGTTTTGCTTGGATGTATCATTGTGGATATAGAGTAACATCGATTTATCGTGCAGGTTTGGGATAGACGTTGCTTTACAGCAAGATCAAAGCCTGCAGGAGTGCTTGTGGGACACCTAGAAGGTATCACATTTCTGGACACCCGAGGAGATGGTCGCTATCTTATCTCAAATGGCAAAGATCAGACTATCAAACTTTGGGATATCAGAGAAATGTCTTCTAATGCCACCAGGTATACTTACCCCTCCAATATATCCTAGGAAATCTTTCTTCATTAATGAAACTGTAACTGAGTTGCCTAATATAGCATGGAATGAGGAACTTTCCCTTTTTGTTAACAGTAGCAGCGTGGGGTATAGGAATTATGAATGGGACTACAGATGGATGGACTACCCGCCACAGGCAAGGGATATAAAACACCCGGGTGATCAGTCGGTGGCTACTTATAAAGGTCACTCTGTATTGCGTACTCTTATCCGTTGTTACTTTTCCCCCGTCTACAGGTGAGCTGAACCCTTTGCTTTTCATCTTTTGTGCCTTTTGTTTGTGGTTAAGTTGTGGTATTTTGATTTTCATTTGCTGTTTGGCAAATCAGTTGAATACTGAGAAATGTGATTTTATGCAACTTTCATTCAATTTCATCGGGATATTCTAAGAAAATTATTTAGTAAGCAATTGTTTAGTCCTTGAGCTGCAGGAAAAATACACTAGTGAGCCCTCTGTTTACAAATTTTAGATGACAACTTTCTTTCTTTGTGTTGGTCTATCGGCCCAAATGTTTTCAAATTTTCAGCCAGTCATGGTTAAATTAAGCAATTAACAAAATTTCCATGTAAAGACTAATTTTGAATGAGTAAACCTTTCTTTTTAGTTTTCTTTTCTGCTACCTTAATATGTATTGTCTCAGAGATAAGTTTGCTTGTATTGAAGGCTTGAAAAGAAGATTGAAGGCCTTATAAACCTACAATTGATGGGAAACAATATGAAAGATGTCATCATGCATTTAATAATACAACTAAATTACTGTTTACCTTGGTTATAGGCACTTTACAACCTAGTGTTAAATCCCAAAACTAAGTCCTAATTGTGGATTTTCTATTATTTCGCAGCACGGGCCAAAGATATATATACACAGGCTCTCATGATTCTTGCGTTTACATCTATGACTTGGTAAGAAATCAAACTTATGCTGCTGTGATTCCTTCATTCAATGAAAAACGAGTTGAATCCCTGTGTAACCCGTAAAATGTTCAAGCAACGCTTTTAGTAACAAAATTCCAATGCAGGTGAGCGGCGAACAGGTAGCAGTGCTAAAACACCACAAGTCGCCTGTAAGAGATTGCAGTTGGCATCCCCATTATCCAATGCTGGTAAGCTCTTCATGGGATGGGGATATTGTCAAATGGGAGTTTCCCGGTGGTGGAGAACCTCCAACTGCAGCAATTAAGAAGCGGACTCGAAGACTACAGTTATTTTGACTGTAAGTTATTCTATCTGATCCCGGTTTATGCCATATAACATGGTAAATATTCTCTCTGAATCACATGGCAGTTCTGTAATTATGCTTGTGATAGGTGATATTGGTCTTATGTCTGGAAGGCTGGAGTTATTCATAAATAACCAGCTACTTGTAGATTTATACATACTGAAGCAGTTTGCTCAAAGTATTGTTGTAAAATGAAGTGTAAGGTCTCTGTAGATCTCAAATTGTTATTGTTGTAAGAATTTTTGTGATGCTGTATTAAAGAACATTTATATTTTCGTACCAGAGAATTACAATAACATAGAATTGTCACGCTTAATTATTTAATAATTTATTTCAGCTATGAAACAAGTGGATTTGTGACTTTGTGTTTGCATTTTTTAGCAACTAAGTCGACTCACAGACTCACAGTTAAGCTTGTCGCCTTGCATTTTTTATGAATTATATATAGTTGGTGATAAGGGAATCTACTTCCCAAATTCAAGAAAAGAAACGAACAATTTGAAAGTTTCTTCTGAATGAAACAAAGTAGAGAAAAGGACAGAGTTTTATATTCATTTGCACGAAGTTATTGAGGTTGCAGCAATGATTGTCTAGTTGAAGATGCAGTTTTTTTGTATGATTATGAATTTAAGGGTCCACGCTGCAGATAGTTAAGAAATTGTTATGAAAATATCATATCAGCAAAATGGGCAGGACTTAAAAGCCGAAGATTAGATCAACAATGATGGGTAAATAATTGCATAATCAACCTCCTAAAATTCGCAATGAACCTTAAAGATGGGTAAATTCATAATTATTAGGGACCCCTTTAAAAGGGTAATTCAACATCTAAACTGAAACGTATCTTATTCAAGGGTACTCACTCATTAGTTTCACTTTACATAAACATATAAGATCTTTTTAAGAAAACTAAATAAGACTATGCTATGCCTGTTTGTCCGGATTTGATATAGAGAGCTGAATTTTTTCATCATGCTGTCATCCAATCGTTCATTAATTTTAAAATAAATCTTTGATTAAGTATTGACCAAATCTCAACAGTTAGATGAGAGCGGTGTACAGAAAGTCTGATTCTATATATAATTTCTCTTATCTATGACGGAACTGAAAACTGAAATGAAATTTAAAATTAAAGATATATGAAGAATAATGTTTGGCTTTTTGAAATAGAAATGGAATTTGAATTGTCTTCTTTTATTTTATCATAAAACGATGAATAGGATAATAACTAATATCAATCATTGATTTAAATTATTGTGGTTAATCGTCACATGAAAATAATTTATTGTGGCTGTCGCATTAGCTGGTTTCTGGTAAATCAAATTATTTTCTGGGCTTAAAAGTAAAAGTTGCATAAAATAAAGAGGTAAAAAAGAGAAAGAACTGAGTATGAATTTGACCTACAATCACCGTAAAAGAATGGGAGCGTTTAGACAAAGTGCCAATTGGAAAGTCCCAAACAAAAACAGGACAAGAAATGAGTTTGATTGTTTATAAAGCAAGTTTCCAACTGCTCCATCAACATGTGCCTCTCGTCACTTTA
>CAOJBJ010594561.1:0-10375 GCA_948291685.1 Euphorbia celastroides
TAACAATGGCAAAGAATAAGTCAAATGACTCTAAATGGCTGCAACCCACGATCTGCACTACTCCAGCAACTTGGCCGGACTCCTAGTCATCCTCTTGGGTCGCATCACATAAGCTCTCAAAGCTAAAAGATAAAGCTTACACCAAACTTGTAGAAGCAAAATATTCAAAATTAGGTAAAAAGAGGAGATGCTTTCTCACAGAAAAAATCAATTAACATATCAAAGACAACAGTACAAGTTTCAAAAATTGAAATGACGGACTGTGAAACAACACATCAAAATCACAATATCAACATCACATAAAATCGACATTAAAGCCAATAATCCATCGATTATACACATCAAAAGGATTAAATAACCACTAGAAGAGATTCTGAATCACTCTAAACCATCAAAACTCAATTGAAAGCGAGAATCAACCATGGCAGGACCAAACACTCATAACACAAAGAGATACAAATAATCTGTAAAACTAGAGAGTTAGAGAGATCGAAGAACATTACAGTACTTTTCGGTTGCTGCTTTGGCTAACATCCACAATGAGAGCGACTGTGAGTCGAAGAAATGGCATAGCAGAGGAAGACGAAAGAGCAGGCAGCTGAAAAGTTGGGAACTTTTGGCCCATTTTACTTATTGCTTTTTCCAAAAAAATAATTTAACTTATTCTTTTGCAAAATTAAGACTGTGGTTTTCAAAAAATAATAAATAGAGAATTTTTAATATTTAAATATTTAAAAAAGTAAGTTATTTTTTTCGTTTTTATTTGAATTTTTGTAGGGTGATTAATAACAATACAATACACATAGTTTAAAAATTGTGTAATTTTTCAAATCGTATAGATATTTTTTTAAGTAAAATATAAAAAAATCATTAAAAGTAAATGAAATATTCGAAAAATACCAAATTTGACGAATAATTCAAATGATAAGGTTTAACAATTAAAACAGTACATATTGAGTGCATGACTACTTTTAAAACCCGCAAGTTTTACTGTCAGTTCTTTGGAGGACATGAAATTTTTTTTGGTCTCCACTGTATTTGACAGAACCTTCAGAAAAAAATTCGAAAAAGGTTATTAATCTCGAATTCAAATGACTAGATGTTACTTATATTCTCTGAAAATTGAATGCGGAATCAAATTAAGTTGCCAAAATTACCTTCAAAAACCATGGTAGATGGTAATATTACATTATATAGTATTTCTCTATCCTTCGGAATATCGCTACTCAAAAGCAAACTACTTCACAAACAAGGCTTAGATTACGTGAAGTGTTGCCTTGAACAATGTGATAAATGTAACCGATTTTCCAATTCCCAGACATTCTTTCGACCGAAAACAAACGTATAATACGAATAACCAAACTAAAACTTCAAATAAAAGCTAAGTTATAAACTCGGAATGAGAACTACTATCATAGCATAGTTGTTCGTACAAGAAAAAACAACCATGTCCTACTACCCGGATTCAAAAAAACAGATGTTCTGATTCGATATCCTACAACAACTCTACAACATGTTCATTACATTTTTCGAAGCTTAACAGCTTTCGATAAACTTCACTTCTAAAATCTGCTTCAGAGTGCTTTGACATCACAACTATGCTTCACGAGAAACTCGATAAAGTTCAGTGCAAGCTCACATTGCCCATTTTGCTTTGAGATATTGATAATTAACTAATTAGCATCTAGTCAACTGATACATTAAAAAGCATCGTACCCGACTAGTAAAAATGACAAGTCTGCCTCGGTATCCTGCAGCAACTCTACAGCAACATTTTTCGAAGCTTAACAACTTTCGATAAACTTCGCTTCTAAAAGCTGCATCACAGTGTTTTAACATCACAACTACCTTTTCCATCACTCTCCCATTCTTCAAGAGAAACTCGATAAAGTCGAGAGCAAGCTTACATTGTCCATTTTTCTTAGACAAACCGGTAATCTCAACAGACTGAAAATGAGATTCCAGGCAACATAAAACGGTATTGCACCAATCCCAATAGTTGAAATCATTGAAGACCCGAACTTTAGACTGAAATGGAGATTCAACAAGACCAATGAACTTAGCATTATAGCAACCAAATTTAATTTAAATTTATTACCGGTTTGACGAAGGTTTACCTCAAAAGTAAAGAGTTTCACTACTAATTTCTCAAGGCCATGAAAATTCTCGAGCGAACATGAAATCCTGTGATAATGCTCCTCCAAGCAATTTAATTCCAGAATCAAGCTCTTGCTTAAAAATTGAGTTGATGTACCAGACAAAACCTTCATTCATTAAGTCGAAAAGGGCAATTCAACATTAAAGTCAAACATTTAGATAATATTTATACTATCCAAAAAATGAACTCTAAAAACGATTTACTCTGTCTCGAGTTACCTTCAAAGAATTCGGGCAGAGTTTAAGCTCCTTGACATGCTTAAGCTTCTGCAAAACATGCTCAACCCAACTTCTCGAGCACCAATACCGAAGAGTAGCACGAACTAACTTTGGCAGATTAATGACTGCACCAGGCAGAAAATCCAACCCGCCTGAAAGTTTCAATTCCTCGAGCTTTGAACATGAAATTTCAGAAACTGAAACTTTCAGAAAGTGAAATATCAACATCATCACTTTGATCATCGTATATTCGAATGTCTCCAAGAACCAATCTTTTCAAAGACTGGGATGCAACAGCGAGTTGCTCGAGGCCAATAACATCACAATGGACCAATTCGAGTGTTTCAAGCAATGGACTTACCGATGGCATTTTTTGAACCAATTGACCACTCATCAGATTATCATTACACACTAATTTCTGCAATTTTGGACATGAGATTTCAACAACAGGAGAGTAAATGCCAACTAAGGTCATTTCTTGCAAAAATTTCGAAGCAATAACAAGATGATTGCGCCAACGACAGCTGCCAAGTTGTAATTTTTGAAGCAACGGACTACCTGAAAGAGCATTTTGAATCCCTTGAGTAGACAATATGCATTCATCCAACTCCTTGAGAAAACCCCAATTTACGATCTCATTAGGTCCAAACTTAAACTTATGCAACATTAATCTTACTATCGAAGCATTGTCAAAAAGGAGTTTTGGCAACGGTGTCTCACATTCCGAGCCGTTATACAAAATTAACTCCTCCACATTTCTTTCTATCATGAATCTGATTACCAAACTCAATTGGGGCTCTCCATATTCTGAAAGACAACATTTGAGCTTCTTGATCCTCCAGCATTGATGAAGAGATAGGACATTCTCGATGATAGTGAAGTTATCGGATTCCTCGAAAATGAGAACGGGAACACGAGTCCATTGACTTTTCCACCTTTTTGACAAAACGCCGGTCCGAATAGCTTCTTTGGTCAATGGCAAGAAGGAAAGGATGTGGTGAATAACAGAGTCTGGTAAATCACTAATATAATCCTTTCCCTCCATTGAATCGAGACCTTTGTTTTCCAAATTCACATTGCAATCAACCAATACAGCCCCACTGCTTTGAGAAGACATCATATTGCTAGTAAAGTCCGAATCGACTAGGCTAGAAGAATCAATGTGGATGAATCGAACAGAAATGCAAAACTCAAACAAATCCAAGTATTAACTCCAATAAATACAAGATTCTCTCCCCCAGATCAAACCTGAATTAGGATGTAAGCAACTCAAAAACTAATCCAAATGCAAATTATCAAAAAGAGAAAAAGAAATCACACACAAACAGAGCAACAACAAGTCCTGAGATCTCAAAGAGAACGGGTACAAAACAAGATGTCGAAGCAATAAGCAACAACAAATCGCAATGTCCACACTGAGAAACAAACATTGCAATACAAAAACAAGAACAACAATACATCTGAACTGATTGCGAAGAAACCCCAATTGTTCAAACGATGGCTCAGACCAGAGCAAAACAAAATAAAAACAAAGAAAAACATCAAAACGACATTATCAGATCCAGTTCGCACAGCAATGGAACCCTAAAGAAGAACAGTTAAGCGATGGATAGAGATATCAAAACAGTAATCCAAACCCTAAAATATTAAAATTAAGTTTAGAGAAATGAAAGAACATCATAAACAAGTTTGATTTCACAATCCAAACTAAAATATTGAATCCAAATACTTGTATGTAGATAGCTACTTTGTATTGTTATATGAGTTACCAGTTGATCTTCAAGTAAACAAAAACGAGAGCCATGCTCATTTGTTCTTTAACTGCCTTTTTCCTGTTGAGTTTTATCGAAAAGTTAATGTCTGGTTGGGTGGCTCTCTTCCTCATCATTCGATTTGGCTTCAGGGGAAGAAAGTTTCTGGGTTCACAATGGTTTGTTTGGTATTGTTTATTCCATTTGGCTCAATCGTAACAATTGTGTCTTTTCTGGTTTTAATTTCTTGACTGATCATTGTTTGGATCAAGTTAAGATGGCTGTTGAAAGCAGGTTGTGTTTGTTTAGGAAAAGAGTTAAAACCGTGGCTGATAGAATTATTGTTTAGGTGAGGTCTGCTTCTTTAGAAGCTTTCTGTAAGTGGGTTGTTTTGGTGCTTTAATGATATCTTCTTTTTCATAAAAAAAAAACGAATTTTCATACAATATATATAATAAACTTTGGCATGGTTTTCATAAAGAAAAAGTTTCTACACTAAATTCAAACTAGACCAAAAAACGAAAATAATAGTACATTACAAACCAAACTGAATAACCAAAATAACCGAGCCAAATGAACTATTTCTCTATCGTTTATAATATCACCACTCAAAAGGCAACCACTTCACAAGCGAGGCTCGGATTTCTTGAAGTGTTGCCTTGTACAATGTGATGGATGAAACCGATTTTCCAATTCCCAAACATTCTTTTGACCGAAAACAAATGTACAATACTAACAGCGAAAGTAAAGCTCCGAATACAAGCCATGTTAGAAACTCAGAATGAGAACTGCTATCATAACATAATTGTTCGTACAAGAGAAAAACCATGTCCTACTACCCGAATTGCAAAAAAAAAAAAAAAAAAAACCGATGTCATGATTCAATATCTTATGGCAACTCTACCACAACATGTTTATTACATTTTTCGAAAGCTTTCGATAAACTTCACTCCTAAAATCTGCTTTAGAGTGTTTTAGCATCACAACTAACTTCTCCAATACTTTTGCATGCGTCAAAATAAACTCGATAAAGTTGAGTGCAACTTCACATTGCCCATTTTGCTTTGAGACATTGATAATCTTTACAACCCCTAGATGAGACTCCAGGCAACCGAAAACAACATTGCATGAATCCCAGTAGTTTTCATATGAGTCGGGGCGTGTATACTGAAAACAAGTTTCAACTAGACCAATGATTAACATCATGTGTTATAGAGAAAACTCATTTAATGCTCAAACATTGGCCAACAAAAAGTAGTCACATTTTCCCACAGAATAGCTCCTTGATAACACCATAACATTTGAATTTAATTTGAATTCATGACCGATCTCGAGAAATTTAATTTACCTGAAACTCTGGAAGTTTTACGGCTAACTCCTCAAGGAGATAACAATTCTGAAGTGCCCATGCAATCCCATCATGGTGCTCATCCAGAAAATCTAATTTCAAAATCAAGCTTTTGTTTAACAATGGAGAAGACATAAAAGTCTCCTCTGCATTTGACAGAACCTTCAAACATAAAACCGAAAAAGGGCTATTCACTTTCGAATTGGATCGAAAAAAAATGTATGCTGAAATAATTTGCTTGGTCGAAAGTTACCTTCAAAGAAGTATGGCAGATTGTAAGCTCCTCGACATTTTGAAGCTGCTTTAAGGTATCCTCAACCCAACTTTTCAAACTCCAACAGCCAAGAGTAGCACGAGCTAACAACAGGAAATTCACAATTGTACAAGGTAGAGAATCAAACTCGCCAGAAAGTTTTAGTTCCTCAAGGTTTGGACATGAAATTTCAGAAAGCTTCAGTTTCTGTGAGCATCCATAACCGTCGTCATCAACATCAATGTAACACGAGATATCTCCTAGAGACAACCTTTTCAATGACTTGGAAGATATACCAAGCTGTTTAAGGCCAACCAGTTGACTATAGTTCAATTTTAGGGATTCGAGTAGTGGACTACTAGATGAAATGTTTTGAATGAATTGACCACGCAACCTACAAAGTTTACACTCCAACTTCTGAAGGTTTGGGCATGAAATTTCAGTAACAGTATTAGTAGGAAGATTAAATAAGATCAGCACTTGCAAAGATTTGGAAGAAATAACAAGAGGATCACGACAACAACAATTGATCAGTTGTAATGTTTCAAGCAACGGACTACCTAAAAGAGGATTTTGAATCCCTTCATTAGAAAGGTTGCCATGTCTAAGCTCCAATGTTAAGAAAAAGTTTTGGCAACTCGCCCTCATAGTATGATGGGTGGTGTATCAAAATCAACTCCTCCACATTTCTTGTAGTTGCAAAATGGCTAACCAAACTAAGTCGATTCTCTCCATCTGTTGTAAAGCACTCAAGTTTCATGACCCTTGAGCATTGATAGAGAGATAGGACATGCTTAATGATAGACAAGCATTTGTACAGTAAAGCAAAATGTTCGAACTTGAAAACAAGAACCGGGACATGAGCCCATTGGTTCTTCCACCTTTTTGATAAAACGCCAGTCCGAATAGCTTGTTTGGTTGACAGCAACAAGGAAAGGATTTGGTGAATAATGGAATCCGGCAAATTACTAATGTAATCTCTTTCCTCCATCAAATCGAGACTTTTGTTCTCCAAATTCTCGGAGGAATCGACTGATGCAGAATCACTGCTCTCCTCCTCATTAGAAGGCATCATAATGATAAAAAAAGTGTGACTTCGCTGAGCTAGTTCTAGTAGACATAAAATCCATCAATGGAAGAGGAAATTCAACGAGGATCAATAGAATTGCAGAAATCAAACAACTAGTTACATTAACTTCAACAAATACATATACAGAGAAAAATAACACTAAACATAAAAAAAAAAATCAACCACAAGTCCTCCAATCTAAACGAGAAAGCATATCAAAGAACAGATACTGTAATACAGAGAAATAAGAACACCAATGCAAGTTAGGTCAATCTCAAACTCCGATCAAATAATAAAAGCTCCAAAATCAAACTGTTAAAGCCAAGAATCCACGGAAAAGCGACATCAAAACGACTAAATAAACCCTAGAAATGATTTTCAATCACTCTAAACCATCAAAACTCGATCAAAAGCGATAATCAAACATTGATAACTCAGAGAGGTGAAATTAAAGAGTTGGCGAGTGGAATACCGTAGAGTAGTTTCCGGTCGCCGCTGTGGCTATACCATCGACAATGCGAATGGAAGCGATTTGAAGAGAGATCGAGGAGAGGAAGATGAGAGAGTAAAGACGCTGGAAAATTTGGAATTTGTGAATGTTTTACAATTTCGACACGTCTTAGTTTTGGCTTTTTAATTATTTTAATAATAACTCATTTTTTTTAATAAAGTTGTCAATTTGGTTATAATTTTAAGGGAAAGAGCTTAATTTCATTAAATTGCGTATCCTAATTCACCACAAAAATATTCTTTCCAATAAATACTATGTTCATTTTAGTTTTGCTTTGGCTGTCTTGAAGATAACGATACAATCCATTTTAGAGCTCCAATATTTGGGGTTATTGTATGATAGCTTTGTTTTCTTCTTACATGAATATTAGTTTTACAATTAAAATTTGAAATCTCGGTTACAAATTCAATTTCATATCGATAAATCCGAAATTCAGCTAAGTTCAATTCTTAAAGGAACCAAAAAAATTTATTAAGACTTAGTTAATCTTATGGCAATCATTCAAAATGTAACCGAAAACAACATGACATATAAAAAAACTAAATATTTAAATTAACATCTAGTCCGAAACTCGGAATGATCACACATCACAACATAGCTGTTCATAAAAGGAAGAAACCATGTCCTACACCCAAGTGACATCTGAATTCGATATCCTATAACAACTCTACGACAACATTTTTAATACATTTTTCGAAGCTCCACAACTTTCGATAAACTTTTCTTTTAAAATCGGGTTCACAGTATTTGGACACCACAACTACCTTCTCCAACACTCTTCCGTTCTTCAAGAGAAACTCGATAAAGTTGAGTGCAAGCTTACATTGCCCATTGTCAGGTGAAAAACCGATAATCTTGACAATCCGTAGATGTGACGCCAAACAACCGAAAGCAGTTTTAAATGAATGCCAGTAGTTCTCACCAGAATCATTGAAGGTGAAAGCCGTAACCTGAAAGAGAGTTTCGCTAAGACTAATGAACTTAAGCTTACATGTGAACGAGAAAATTCCCTCAATGTTCCAATTTCGGCCAGCATTAGGTAGTCAAAAGATTTCAGTTTTTTTTTCTTGCTACCAAATTTGATTAATATACATTGCACGAAATTAATTACATGATTTAAAGAAATTTTACCTCGTAAGGCGGAAGTTTTATAGCTAATTTTTCAAGGACATGAAAACTCTGAAGTGCCCACGAAATCCCGAGACGGTTCTTGTCCAAACAATCAATTTCCAGAATCAAGCTGTTGATCGACAATGGGAAAGACAGACATGCCGACTCTGCATTTGGCAGAACCTTCATACACAAAGTAGAAAATTATAATTCAGCTTTAAATTTGAATATCTAGACGATAAATATATTTTCTTGAAAACAGATACCGAATTTTTCTACTGATTCAACAGTTTCCTCCAGAAAATTATGCCAAATTGTACTTGACATACTTAAGTTGCTGTAGAACGTTCTCAACTGAACTTCTCATATTCAGAAAGCAAAGGGTAGCACAAACTAATGACGGGCAATTCATCACCGCACAAGGTAGAAAATGCAACTTATCATAAAGGAATAATTCCTCAAGTTCGGGACATGAAATTTCAGAAATCTTCAGTTCCCGATAAATGTCAAAATCATATAACGACATTTCGCATAGAGCCAATCTCTTCAATGACTTTGAAGAAACAGCGAGCCGCTCAAGGCCAAACATTTTGCAAGCGCACATTTCGAGTGCTTCAAGTAACGGATTTTTAGATGAAATGTTTTGAATCACTTGACCACTCAACATACAAAACATACAGCGTAATTTTCGAAGGTTCGGACACAAAATTTCACCAGCGGGAGACTCGGTCTTGGTTATGAAAGTTATGATCACATTTTGCAAAGATTTGGAAGCAACAACGAGCTCATAGAACCGAACGCAGTTGGTTAGTTGTAACGTTTCAAGCACCGGACTACCGGAAAGAGCATTTTCGATCCCTTGATTATCCAAGGCTTCCAGGCTGCAATATTCTAAATCCAATATTTTGAGAAATTCCCACTTTACCCTCTCACGAGGTGCGAATTCATAATCGCTCAACTTTAATCTAACGGTTGGACCGTTGTTGAAAAGGAGTATCGGTAACTGTCCAGTCCTTTATCCAATTGGCAGTGTCCCAAAATCAGCTCCTCCACGTTTCTTTTTGTTGCGAAATGGATCGCCGAACTAACTGGATGCTCTCCATATTCCGAAAAAAAGCACTCGAATTTCTTGATGCTCGGGCATTGGCAGAGAGATAAGGTTTTGTCGATGATAGAGAACGTTTTGTATGGTCTATCAAAATCTAAGAGCTGGAAAACAAGAACCGGAACGTGAGTCCACTGGTTTTTCCACCGTTTTGATAAAACACCAGTTCGAATAGCTTGTTTGGTTGACGGCAACAAGGAGAGGATTTGGTGTATAATGGAATCTGGCAAATGACTAATATAATCTTTCTTCTCCGGCTTTTTGATCCTTTTGCTTCCCAAATTCTCAACGCCATCAACCAATGCAACTCCTCTGATTTCCTCCTCAATAGAAGACATCACAGCGCCGGAGAGGAGAAATCCGAGATTAATTCAACTGAATTGCAGAGTCCAACAATAGCAGCATAAGCTTCAACAAATAGATAACTCTCATTTCACAAACCAAACGTAAATAGGAAGCCGAAAAACGATTTTTTATCAGAGATGAAGCCCAAACTAAGATGTTGACAAATCAAACACTAAACCAGAAATCAACTAGCATAAAGAGAAAACGAAACCCAACACAAACAAAGAAGCCATAATGATAGTAGCCTGTGAGTAGGCTAAGGCCTGTAAGTAGGCAACTCTCAAGAACAAACAAGAAGGGACTTTGAGACAATTTTCTTCACTATTTCTGAACTGAAATTACAATGCTTAAATAGGAAATAAATGACAACTAACTACCTAACATGATCTACCACTAAGGCATGAACGCCACTAACTAGAAATGCAACAACTAATGCAACTAACTATCAATCCACTAAACGAAAATGCAACTAACTCTAACAATGGCAAAGAATAAGTCAAATGACTC
>CAOJBJ010595107.1:0-10397 GCA_948291685.1 Euphorbia celastroides
TTTTACAATAGCACACCAAAATTAATATTATATTATAATAACACTAAAATATATGATGTTGAAATGTGGTGCCGGGTTGGAGCAAATTTTATGTGGGTTGGAGATGCCGCAATACCAATATATATGACAAGTCTCTATAAGTACGCAGTTAACTTATGAAATCTATATATGACATATGAAACTAATCTCTATTTGACTTAGCATTTTCTTCTTCTTCTTCTTTCGGCAATGGATAATTTACTCTCTCAACTACTCTCTCGACTCCCTTTACTATTCCAAAAGTTCGAAATCGTTGTCTCCATTCTCCAACTTGCTATTATTCATTTCACTCTCCTTTTGGTTTAAGAACTTCATGTGTTGCAAAACTAGTTCACTCACAATTGCAATGTGTGTCGAACTCCGCATCTTTTAGCGCCTCTAGTGTCGACAAAACTAGCTCAAGTGCTACAAAGGGAGCATCGGAGGCTATAATACTCGACGTTGGAGTAAGAACTTGATGTCCCCTCCTCTTTATTGAAAACTTTTACAATATTTCCCGAAATGTGTCAAACATGATAGTAAAAGTTGACTACTATGTGAAGGGAATGACAAGCAGTGAATGTGCATCAAGTGTAAAGAAAATACTCGAAAATCATGTAAGCAACTTTTGAGATTGTTGTGTTTTGTCATTTGATTTCTTTTGTGCAGGCACACGTGTATGTGGCGAGTGTGAATCTCTCAACAGAGACTGCGATAGTGTGGCCTACATCAGATGCAAAGGTTGAACCGACTTGGGACAGACTATTAGGAGATGAGCTTACTAAACATCTCACTTCTTGTGGTTTCCAATCCAACCTTCGAGGTACGTAACCATTCAACATGTATTAGGTGCAAATTTGTTATCGAATTCGAGGAAATCACAAACAAAAAAAATGTTTATATGACAGAGCTGGAGAATTTCCATGGTTGTTTCAAGAACACTCCATATAGAGAATGGCCTGCTCATACAATATCTTCGCTTGCTCCTCTTGATTCGGTAGGTGTCTTAGTTCAGTTAACTTCTACTGTGTTCCTTGACCAAACGAATTACATGAACATAGTAGAACTTTTGCTCAACTTCTTTAATGTCTTTTTATGTATTTGCTAATTCATATAGGAATTAGAATCACATGCTGAAGAGGTCGAAGCGCTGAAAGAAAAAGTGAAGGATTTATTACTCAACTCTACAAGAAACTTAACTGATAACATTCAATGCATTAATTCATTGTTTCGTCTTGGTGTTTCCTATCATTTTGAGGACGAAATCGAACAACAACTTGATCGTATCTTTACTATGCTTCCTCAGTTTGTGGAGGATAATGACTATGATCTCTGTACTGTGGCAAATTTCTTTCAAATTTTGAGACAAAATGGATATAGTGTGCCATGCGGTAAGAACTCGTTCACCAAAACCTTAACGTTGTTATTGTGTTGTTGTCAACTTTAATAATTGTTAAATTCAACAAGTGTTCTATAAATAAATCTTTATTTTCAAAAGTTTTGAAAATTTTGGGCACCACCAATGTTAGAGACTATATGAAAATTGAAAACGAACGCTTACTTATATTTCAAGTCAATTATATTTTAAAGACTTGATTTTTAGTTTTAACTTGCATAATTATTTGTTGACGAATTTCGTGCGTTGTCCCACATTTGTCCACATAAAACGCTATGCTTTCCTTTTTAGGCCAAATTAATGTTAACTATATCATTCAGCATTAACAAATAGCATATAAAGAATGAGGCAAAAAAAACATCAAAGCTACTAGGATTCAAATTAAATAACTTTTGCTTTAAGGAGATGACAAAGCACAATAATTTGCTCCAAATAATTCAAAGAAAATAAAAGACAAATATTTGTTTTAACTTTGAGATAAACACTAATAGCGTCCAACTATTGAAAAAGAGAAACTCCAAAAAAGTATCATTTGATTTAAACCATTTTCTAAAGGGGCTCTGAGGATTGAGGATTTACAAGTCACAAAAGAGGTTTGAAGATTTTTTGCCCTACGAAATGCTGATGTGAGAAGGGGTATTTTTGGAAAACAATAACTTTTTAACCCGATAATCCATTTTCAGAAGATCCTACCTATATTCAATACTATATCATGAAGTCATTTGGTTCAAAAGTATAAGTCAATAGATACTACGTCTTTTTTCATAATCTGCAACAAGATGCGGAAACTTTTTTACTTATTATACGAACAGATGTGTTCGAGAAGTTTAATACGAACAGATGTGTTCGAGAAGTTCAAAGATGGAGATAGAGGATTTAAGAAAGATACGGCTAATGATGTCAAAGGCATCATTTGCCTCTATGAAGCTTGTTTTGTTTCTGTTCCGGGTGAATATATGCTAGAAGAAGCCCTCGCTTTCACAAGGAAACATCTCAAAGTTTTAGCCAAAAATTCAAGGCCGAGTCTTCAAAAATATATAAGGCACGTTCTAATGTTCCCATCCCACCGTACTACAGAAAGGCTTGATGCTTTGCATTATATTTCCTATTACGAAGAAGATGAAGCAGCAAATGAAATTCTTCTCAAACTTGCAAAGTTAGATTTTAATAGACTACAATTACTCTACAAAAAAGAGTTAGCTTTACTATCCAAGTAAGCTCATTATTTACTTTTATATATTTTAAGTAAAATATTTTTCTCAAGAAATTATCTTAACTTAATTATATTTTTTAGGTGGTGGGAAAATACAAATGTTACGGAACAATTTCCATGTGTAAGGGATAGAGTTATTGATTCGTACTTTTGGGGGCAAGGATGCATTTACGAGCCAAAATGTAGTTCGTCTCGGATGTTGATAGAGAAGTATACTCAGTTGCTCACGTGTGTAGACGATACCTATGGTACTTATGGTACATTCGAGCATCTCCAAGTCCTTACAGATTCACTCGAAAGGTAACATATTTTTTTAATTTGTTTAATTTTCAATTGTTGATTCGTATTTTACACAATTTTAAATCTTTTCTCAATATTCAGGCTCACAATCAATACTGCAAGTGATGAGCTACCAGAGTATATGAAACATGTTTGCAGGATTTTAGGTGATGACTTGAAAAATCATAATGGAATTAAAGGTTGCTCATTTGAAGAGTTAGACAACAATGGAACGAAAGGGTACTTGTATAAGACCTCTTATCTCGAGGAAATGGTATCGATAAATGTCCCTAACGCTTGACTAAAAATAAACTTTCGGGTCCTCATGTTTTAAGAAATATTGTTTGATCATATCCAGAATATCACTTTATTTGGTATGTAGGCTCAATGCACTATTAAATACCAAGTGCATACTTATTCGACGTGCTTTTTCTTTTTTGACAAGATCAAAGAGTATGCGAAGTGCAACTTTGTGGAGGCCAAATGGAAGAAAGAGGGAAAAGCACCGTCTTTCGATGAGTATATGAAAATTGGAAGAGTAACATGTGCTCATGAGACTTTGGCATCGGCACTTATGCTCGGAATAGAAGACATGGGCATGAAGGAAATATTATGCACAAGAGATCAACCTGAAATTGTTACAACTGCATAGTTCATCGGCCGACTCACAAATGACATCATAGGACGAACAGTGGGTCATTTCAACATATATATTAGCTATTCCTTCGTCCTATTTGTAATGTTGTGTTGTTACATGTTTCGGTTGTAAGATTTCAGCTAATATACAAAACTAGACTAACAATTGTTTTATACTTTGAAGGATGAGAAGCAAAGACAAGACTTTTCAAAAGCTGTCGATTGCTATATGGAACAATATCGGGTATCAGAAGATGAAGCAGTTGAAGCCATTCAGAAAATAATCGAAAACAAGTGGAAGGCCATGAATAAAGAAAATATAAAAGAACGTAATATACTGAAAATATTGCTCAAGTACACTTTCAACTATTGTCGTATCACACGTGTTATGAACGGAGCCGTTGATATATATACTTATCCAGAACTAAAAGAACTCATTGTATTGATGTTCCTTAAGCCACTTCCAGTGTGATGGTGTTCATGATTAAGAGTATTAATTGCTTTGTAAAGTATGCGTATTAAGTTTTCTGTATTGCAATTGGTTTCTTCACATTCGAAAATGTCGTATTGTTTATTCTATCGATGAAATGACTTGATCAAATGCAGCGAACAGCCAATACTAGAAGTCTAAAATACATAAAAGTAAAAACATATACTTTCTTGTTCAGTTGAGCTCTTCTACAACAACTAACAAAAAACATCAAAAAAGGATTTAACTCAGATCTTACTAGTACAAAAGTTCAACAGCTCTCCAGTATCAAATAAAATGACTGCGCTAAATTTTCACGATGCACCTTTAACAGTATCCCGAAATGAATTTTCATATGCTCATGTTAATAACTGTTTTCTGCCACAAATTGAGACAAGTTAAAATAGCCACGAGAGGCTCTGCCTTTGCCAGAATTGGAGAAATGAGAAATTCGGCCGCATAATTACATCAAAATCTTGAGGTATTCTTCATTACCTTTTATAAATGCCTTCAAACGACAAATCCTTGGAAGTAAGTGCTGTGTCCCGTAGAAGATTATAACAATTCCTATTCTGGGTGCTGGAATTCAAGATCGAGTTTCCTCTTAAGATGGGATCTATCAGCACTGAACATTTGACATGTGAAGATTAGCATCCATATTCACAAGGCAAATAATCACCTCTTTTTAAAGTTAATCAACCCGGAGGACAAACTATTAAGGGTGACAAGACAAGCAACGATATTGTTTTGCCCGCCAAAAATATCATAAAATTCCCGTTTTTAGCATATCATGGGGCCAAAAACTACTATGTACAGTATTTTTACCAAACTAAGCTTATTCTGACGAGTGTCAAAAAAAAATTAGGTATGGCATTCAAGTAACACTGCAAGTTGCTGAACTTTCATGATTTACACAACAACAAAAAACGTATTTTATTTTTACCAAATTAGAGCTTATTCTAAAGAGAGTCAGAATAAATTAGAAACAGAATTGAACTGCAAATTTCTGAACTTTGTGATTTAAATTACATAGCAATCAACACCACACAAAATGGTTTAAATGAGACCGAAATCATTTAAGGACACGTAATTTCGCTTTGACCCCAAAACTTTCAGTTATTTGATGCTAAAATACAGAAATAGAAAACATCTTCACAATCACCAATCAATGCCAATGACAGAAAAAATTAACTACTTCTCCACAGAAAGATTAAGGAAACAGAGGTCAAAACCATTAGGATGAAGATTCACCTGTTAATTGTGGGTCTGCTTGCAGGTCTTGAGGCAAAGACGGAAAAATCAATTGACATTGGCACCTGTTCATTCTTTCCTGTATAATTCCCATGCTCCTCAATCTTTTCAAGTCGATTTGCATTTCCATCAAATCCTTCACGATCAGGCATCACTCTTCTTGTCTTTCTTGGAGGCGACCAGACTGTGGGCCCCTCCTGCGGATTCAAATCTGAAACCCTAGAATTGACAGATTCCCGTTTCGATGCTGGTCTAGGGAGCTTTGAGGGCTCAGTAGGCAAAGGCGCAGATGAGAAGTACCTAAAAAGAAAATGCTAATGAGAGCCAGAAATGAAGGCCAAATACATCCTGACCCCCTAAACTTGTTCGCAATTGCCTCTCACCCCTGTACTTGCCAAGAAGTACCACTTTACCCCTTAACTTACAAAAATGCACCATTTTGCCCCCTAGATGCCACGTACCAGATTCTGATTGGCTTGACTTTAAGGTTCATCTTAGACAAGTTTACGGGTGCAAGAGGCTATTAAGGAAAGCTTAGGGAGGCGACAGGAACATTTGAAAGTTCAGGGGGGCAAAGGCAATTCGTGACAAGTTCAGGGGGTCCAGATGTATTTGGCTAGAAACACACAGAACTGAGGATTTTGGTTTTCGTTGGCGATGTTTTCCTTACCTATGCTCTAATGCTTGCTCTGCTGTGATTCTGACTTTTGGGTCATAAGTAAACATTTTGGTTAAAAGATCTAATGCATCGTCGCTAGCCATTGGAAACAATTTTCGAAGAGGTTGTGAAGGAACAGACTGGTATTCAACATAATCAGGGAGG
Organism: Euphorbia celastroides; assembly: GCA_948291685.1. Lineage (NCBI taxonomy): Eukaryota > Viridiplantae > Streptophyta > Magnoliopsida > Malpighiales > Euphorbiaceae > Euphorbia > Euphorbia celastroides. The sequence goes on from CAOJBJ010595107.1 coordinate 6,086, forward strand.
TATACAAGATCGGGCCACTGAGAAGGCGTTGGAGTCCCAAAAGCTTGAAATATTTTTCCTAATTGATCAATGTCACTTGACCCCTGTTTTATTTAAGATAAAAAGAAGTTAGTCACAACACATGAATCCCTTCCTCGTATGTAATAGCTAACATAATAACTCTCACTTATAGCTTGTAAGTTGTAGCAGTGAATATCCCACAAGGAAATAATTCATGAACATTAAAATTAATAGATGGAAAAATCGATCAAAAGGACAATAGGATTTTGGTTGATGTTAAGCAGCAAATTACCAAACATACATTAACCAATAACATACTTCACAGAAAGCAACAAGAGCCTAGAAAAGTTGGACAGCAAAGGGCCAGGGTATTTCTAGTATATTAAAAGAAAGAAACTAATGGAAAGAGAAAGGTCTTTGCAAAGTAGAATACTCAATTTCCATAAGCAGTAGATTATGGCAGATTAAACACAATTTGGCTGTTGCCAACGATAAGTGACATAAGATATTGATGCAAGTGATTGGTTACCCATGAAAGAGTACATATAAGTTGCATCACAAGTCTTATAGAAACCAACTGATATTTGGTCAGAATTCTTAATAGGATCTAACATAATTGGTGATTCGATGACAATTGCCCCACAAAAGTCCTTGTAACATCCAAAAAATAAGAATCCATTCAGAATTTCAAATATCTAAAACAACTAGTAAAAACCTAACTTGAGCTGGAATAGTGATTTACTTTAGACAACTTTTGCTGTTAGCCTCACCTCAAAAAAGTTCGAATTGACCAACATATTAACAACTACTACACACCATTCATCTGAACTTGCAATAAAAAGGACATAATAATCAATGGCCAATAAAATACATCATGCTTGAGCTAGTTTATGATACAACTGCAAATAGACTTTGGTAATTGAGTATCAGGCCATACAAAGATATCTTTTAATTGGATACATAATTCAAGATGAATACTATTACAGAATTACATTAGAAAGCTCAAAGAACTAAACAAAGAAGATAATCAATGACCATTCAAGGAGCTAAGATCTGTAACTAACCAACAATTAAGAACTCAGAATCTTAAACTTCAAAGTGTTGGATCGCAAGAGAAACATTAAATACAAAGATAGATATTGAACTCTGAGAGGGCATAATAATTCAAGATGAATGGGTAAGAAGAAAACAAAAAATAAAGGTACTCTTCAAAAGGTATATGTTTGTTATCCATCATAGCTATTTAATACAGCATGAAATGCTTTGCAAGATTATCACATGACAGACAGACGAGACGAAGATTCTCTCCAGTTCCAATACTTGTCAACATTAGATATTTCTTTTTTATTTTTCAAAGGAGAATATATGTCTCAAAGGGTTAATGCCATCACAAGTTCTGGAACACAATATATAAGTGTGCAAGCAAATTCTGTTGAATGCAACCAATTCCTAACCTTATAAGTTATCAATAATGTTTTTGACGGTAATAAGAAAAAGAAAAGAAATGAATAAATTCAACCATAATCCCAATAGTAAGACCCAGTGTTAAGGTTCCACGGAAAAAAACATGAAAGTCCAACTGTCATTCTGCAACAATGGAAACAAAAAGAAAAGAAATTCTAAAAAGAAAAAGAAATCAAGAAATGTAAATTATCACCTGTAGAAATGGACGGCGTAGCAATAGTTCAGCAAATATACAGGCTGCAGCCCAAACATCAACTCCACTACCATATTGCTTGGTACCAAATAGTAGCTCAGGGGCTCTATACCACCGTGCAAAGACCTATCCATTAATACTCAGAACCATAAGTTTACAAATAACATTATTTATAAGAAAAGTGGACAGATATTCATCAGACAGAATCAGAGCAATATGGCTTGTAAGCAAAAATTAACCAACAAGAGATGGAACAAACTTAGAATAGAAACATTTTGATGAGGCTTAAGAGGACTTGCATTTCTACTGACAAACATATAGTCTTAACTTTGATTAAAGAAAAGATTGCACATTGTCCCAATGCATCCATAAATAGCATTGATGCAAATGCAATGCAACAAAAAAGCAAGGGTAAACCATTATACCATGACGTATTTGGATGATATCAATTGAAGGATTCATTTGTCAACGCCATTTCATTCAAATTGCTTGAGCACTAAAACCGAAATTAAAATAAGAAACTGAAAAGAGGAAAGCATACTTGATGGGTGAACTTGCGATCTGGGCTGCCAAATATTCGGGCTAAACCAAAATCTCCGAGTTTAAGTTGTCCACTAGAAGATATCAATAAGTTGTTTGGCTTCATATCCCTTCACAAAAAAAACTGCATTAATACCCACAGCTACATGTGGAGCTCATTAATCTCTTCATGTGTTTTTTGAACAAACAAGTACCTGTGCAGAACCCATTTTCTGTGGCAAAAAGCCAGCCCTTTCAAAGTCATCTGGAAGTATGATTTTATATCAGCAGGCGAAAGAACTATGTTTCTGTCACGAATTACAGCTTCGAGATCAGTCTCCATGAACTCAAACACGAGATGCAAATTCCCCTTGTGAGGAAATGCATCAACCAACTCTATTATATTTGGATCTTTAAGCTCCTTGAGTAACTTAATCTCTCTAAGCGCTGTAAAGTTCACTCCTTCCTTCTGCTTTCCGAGCCGAATTTTCTTAATTGCAACAACTTGCCCAGTCTGTAAGCACCAAAAACAGAACAATTACACCATATCAGAGAGAGTTCAATAATCAATTCACAGTTACCGACAAAGTTCATAATTTATAGCTTCTGTATATCAAAAGAGTACTGTCTTTAACACTAGAACAATAAATTCTCCAAGTATAGCACGAAAACAGCAATTAATAAGGCGAAAACACAAAATAGGAGTAAGAGAAAATCCTAGGGTTACCTTAGTATCAATTGCTTTGTAGACGACACCATAGGTCCCTTCACCGAGAATTTCACGCTTTAGATACCTATCTGCGACTTTCTTTTCTCCATCGTTCTCCGCCATTCTCGATTTCCCTTCCTCGTCAAAAATTATCCTCAGAGATCAAATTTTTGAATTTTCACGATTTGGCAAGGCAATCCATGAATTTCAATCGAAAAAAGGGATAGAGAAAATTCAAAAGGACGAATTCGATGAAGGAGAAACTGAAGTGAGAGATAGCTCAAAGGCTAGTCGGAGCTTTTGGCAGCTCGGAAAATGATAGAAACTGAAGAAGGGAAATTAGGAAAAGGATATACAAAAAGGTAGCTATCCGACCCGGATATCCTGTAATGTGACCCGGTTCATGTAATTCGGGCCTCATGGCCAATTGAATGTAGGGGTGAACAATTCGGTTCAATCGGATCAAATCGAACCAAATTGTTTCAATCAAATTATTTAATTTGATTCTAATTTTATGAAATATCAAATTTTTCATTATAAAATTTATGATAACAACTAACTAAAATTAGGTTTGTTTTGGATTCATTTATAATTTTTATTCGATTTGGTAAAGTTTATAATGCAATTCGGTTCTTTGATTGACTAATTCAAGTAATTCGATTTTGGTTGAACCAAATTTGATCACTCCTAATTGAATGTCATACATGCGCTCGACTTTTGTGCTCTCCACTTGAGTAAACATATTCGGATTAATGCATTTAGATTCTTCGAACTTCTTTCTAATAGCCTTCAACCCCTATATTTTAGAAAGTTTCTCTCACTTCCTTAAAGTTCAAAAGTACTCTATCTAGGATCATTTCTTGTTGTCTTTTTTTAAAGGAATAATTACAAAAACATGTTGATAAGTGGAAAATGTATCTATAAATTATTACTTATTTATGCATGGAATTTAGCTTAATATATATCTCGGGTGCCAATTATTCACTTAAATTGCGTTTTGTTACAGATTGCTGTGAATAGAAGAAGACTGCTGCATTTTGGCAGATTTGGAGTGAAAATGGGCATGCAGCAGCCTGGATGACGTGGCAGTAGCTTATTGCGCCATCACCGAGGTCCAATGAGAGGGGAGCAACTGAAGAGAGCTGATAGGAGGCTGGAACAAGCAAAGGAGAGGCCGAATGGATGAAGGCCATGTGGAAAACTTAGTCTCCAAGTCTTTTGCAATTGGCTCAACTTGTTTTACTTTTTGTTAGTTTATTTTCAGCCAATGGCCATTCATTTTGGGAACAATGGGCAGCTCTATATAAGGAGAGCTGCTTCACCTTTGTAAAAGAGTCGGTACTTCAGTTTTGTAGTTTATTTTTAATCAAAGTATGTTTTCTTTTAAGATTGTCGCGTCTATTTACATTATGTGTGAGTAGTTTCCC
>CAOJBJ010595374.1:0-12806 GCA_948291685.1 Euphorbia celastroides
TTTCTCGTGTTAATTCTGTATGAAAAAACAACCCCTAGTTACAATACTTATCTCCTTTGAAGCAACTAAATAAAAATGGAAGTACATTTCGTTTTCCAAAGAAAATGGTGAATCCTTTTTTTTAGTTAACCAGTTCACACCTAAATATCTTTAAGCATTCACACCTAAATATCTTTAACCAATTCCAAAGGATCGGCTTATTCAGCCTAGTTATATATGCTCCTCTTGTTCTCTTCTTTTCGGTGTGCAAAAGTGTACCAGTTCACATAATTGCACAACATTACATCTGCAATCAACTTAAAATATGAATTCGTCATTTCTTTTTAGCGGGGAAGATTCGAGATGATATTTTAATTGGTTGCAACAAAGGAGGGACTTATTTCGTCGAAACTTGAGTCAATTGTACCTAAAAAGAATCTTGATCGAATAATTTTAGTTAATAAATTATCACACAATATCATTATATAACTAAGCATTAGAGTAACTTCACCGAACTTCTGTTTAAATAACATCGAATGCTGATGAACCCCAATACCCCCATCCACCAATTGAGTGAACACAAAAACTCAAAACAGCTAGAGCCCAACTCATCTCTAACGTGCAATTATATAAAGTTATTCATGTCATTTGAAAAACCTCTGTTAAATTTATGTCACGTACTTCGAATTTATTCATTCTCAAATGTAATTTTATCTTCCGAGACACTTACATGATCATAACGGAACACCCTTTAAAGACTCCATGACCCATCTAACGTTCAAGTGGATAAAATTCAATTGTACTTCACTTATTAGATGTGGCCCACAAAGTACCCTCCAGTTGGATGCTAGTGGCCCAAAATCGGATCATAGATTGGATCACATCTCATTTTAGTTGTTTAATATACTCACCGTCCGATGATCCAATGGCCACGGATCAAAATCACGCCAGTAAATTGGTGTATTGGCCGTTGAACATGGACAAACTGACAACCAAGACAACGCCTTTTCTTTCTCAAACAAAAGTCCAACGTTGAATCAAAATCCTCCCTTCTCTCTATGTCTTAACGCCTAATTCGTTGCTTTTGTCTGAAGACATGAGATTTCAATGAGACCCAGAAGAGAAAGTTGGAAAATTGAAAGAATTTTCCCTGTTTCCATGGCTTCTTTGTTCTATTGCTTTTCCCTTTTTGCTTTCTTTTCATTTTCTTATGCCAAACCTAATTTTTCCCCAACCCCTATTAATCGAGATCTCTACCATTCCAGGTAATATTTTGGATCCTTTCAATTTCCCTCATTTTGAATTTTATCATCTAGGTCAATATTGTTCAATTTAAGTTCAAATCTGAAGATATTGTTTCATTTTGTTGATTCAACTGTAAAGATGGAGCCTTTAGCTCTTGAAAATGATGGGTTTTGATTATTTCTTGCAAAGATGGAACCTTTTTACTATTTCAAATGATGGGTTATGTTGAATTTTGGTTTTTGCAGCATGGATTTGATGGAACAAATAAAGGCATTGGTTCATCGTCACCCAGATAAACTAACTGTATGTTCTGTATTGGTTAAGTTCGGTTTGATCTATTTATAAGCTTAAGAGTTATAAATTTTGCCTTATTCTTTTGCAGGTGGACACAATTGCAGCTGGTAACAAAGGTTACCGAGCCGAGATCACGGTAGTTACTTATTGCAGGAGTAAAACCGACGCTGATGATAGGTCGAAATTCCGAATCCTTCTGGTGAGTTTTTTGTTTTTTCACATGTAGTTTAAGTTTTTCAATTGTCTATCAGCTGCATCTCAAATACTCGGGCGCATTAGGTACACGTGAAACATTAGATTATGTATTGTTGTATCGAGATTGATATGTAGCGGATTAGATTGTCTCAGATTAGTAATTGCTGGTTTTCTTGACAGATGATTCCTTGTCTTCCAGAGTTTTGGTCAGCATGGGAGGGAGCTTATAACATCTGAACTCGCATTGAGGATCTTGTCGATCTTAAGCGAAGAGCAGTTTCTTCCCAATATAAAACCCGATTCTTTACATAGCATTCTCGACCGCCTTGTCATTAAGGTAACTACAGTTTCTGGAACTTCTTTTTCGAGCATTTATGCACTTTGGTTTGGTATGCTGATTTATGATATTTAGGTGGTGCCGATGGAAAATTTGAATGGGCGGAAACTCGTTGAAAAAGGGCATCTTTGTGAGAGGAGAAACGGTTAGATGGTTTACTTAGTGATTTCAATTTGCATTTGGAGGAAAAGTTCGGTTTTTTACTTACCTTGATTGTTGTATTTTGTAGGAAGAGGGGTGGATCTTAACCGAAATTGGAGTGTAGATTGGGGAAAAAAAGAGAAGGTTTTTCTTTGCTCTTGTTCTTATATGTACCTTTGCTCTCTGTCTCACTCTTGTTGCTAATTCAATCATTCAATGACAGGATTATGATCCATATGAAGAGAACCCGGGAACTGGTCCATTTAGTGAACCCGAAAGTCAAATAATGCGGAAACTCGCCTTATCGTTCGAACCGCACATTTGGGTCAATGTGCACTCTGGGATGGAGGTAAGTGAATCCAAATTCACCACCGGTTTTCCTTAATCCAATTCATGTACCGATACATGTGTAAAAGGGTCAATGACTATAAATGAAAATCATTATTCAGGCCTTGTTTATGCCATATGACCACAAGAACACGACCCCCGAGGGTTTACCTTCTCAAAAGATGAGATCTTTGCTCAATGAAGTTAACCAAGCCCATTGCCACAAACGGTGCATGGTTGGATCGGGAGGCGGTTCAGTTGGGTGAGTTAATTATACTTAGCATAATTCCATGTAAACTTTTGTCAATTATTTTCACTACCCGTAAAATTTCGGTCTTTTTCGATCTTTAGGTATCTTGCACATGGAACAGCTACAGATTACATCTATGATGTGGTGAAAACACCAATGGCTTTCACCTTTGAGGTACACTTTAACAGAAAAAAACCCTGAAAAGAAAACACCTTAAAACTCGTATGCTCACTTTTTTCTTTTTGGTTTTAGATATATGGAGATGAAAAAGCCTCGGAACAAGACTGCTTTAGAATGTTCAATCCAACTGACCACTCTACCTTCAATGTAATATTCAACACATTTACTAAACTTTTCGGGTTTTCCTGTTTGTTTCATTCTTGTATTCTTATTTCTTACTATTGTTTTTGTTGCAGAGAGTCCTAAATGACTGGTCTGCAGCATTTTTCACAATGTTCAAGTTGGGGCCACTTTGGCTCGATGAGAACCGGCCAAAGGCCAATTTGGAGAAGTGGGTGTCCATTGATGAATATCTTGACGGCTACTTAATGGAGAGGCGAAACCGATACGGTAAGAAGATGGAGGTTTTGGATTTGGGGATGCAAGAAATTAGAACTTATTTTAGGCTCTTTTTACTCTCTTCGGTTTTGTTGCTGTTTATGTTCTGCTCTAGAATATCGAAAACCAATAGACCGATTGTTCCGACAGTTACTGATCTTGTATCCAGAGCAGTATAGGAAGATTTGTATCTTAACATTCTTTAGGTAAATTATAGGTTTCGATTTGTGTAATTAAACTCTATACACGTTTTTGCTTTCGATGAAAAGTATTGCATTTTCCAGGTGGTTCGAAACTGCACAGCTAAAGGAGTTCAAATTTCTATCTTGGAACATGGATTTTTTTCGCTCTTACGACAAACATAATCATGTTGCTGACTAGATGGCTAGAGTCAAAACCGAGTTCAAATTTGAGTGTTTTTTTTGTATTCATCACAGAGAGTGTTCTAAACAAAATGGCTGCAGTTTCTCTAGAATTACTTCTAGTTAGTTCTGTTTTTTTGCTCGGCTGCTCGCTTTGCAAATAATAAGAAAGGGTTATATTACAAGTACAAATTCTATTGCTAACTTGGCTTGAACAATGACAAAATCTCTTGGCTTGACAAAACAAATACAAAAGATTGCAATAAATGGAGTTGAAATTGAGATTTAATGCACAAATTGGGGTCTAAATGTGTAAAATAATATAGTTTGTGGCCAAATCTGAAATAACAAAATTTAAAGAGCATTTTTTGGACCATATTGTATTACTCGTTTGTCCGTTCAGTCCCTTTATAAAGAATGATGTAAATAAACTTGACGAAATCACAATAGTACATGTCTAAAATTCTTGCAGAATCGCATAACACAAAGACTAAAGGAATAATAAATGTACAACATAAAAACTAACAACTAACAATTGCATAACAAAGAACAAAAATGTAAGAAATTATTTTACACAATAGATGAAGGGTTAAATAGATGATCCAATAAGGTCCAAAATATTAACTCTGCAATAAATTGAATTAAATCTTTTTATATACGCCGTACCCTGTCGTATCAAAAAACGACATGATGTTGCTTTGAATGAAACGCAGTGTCGTTTCTTCTATGTAAACCCCTCCACAAAATTGTGTACAAACCAACCAGTGGCAAGACTCGAGAGAAAACCCTGCCGCTACCTCACTTTTGAAATCAGGGTTTTGCAGAAAGGTGAAAAATTTCTTCAAATCTTCGCTTCTATAGATGATTATTTAGGGTTTTAGACTTGCAATCTTCTCAGTAGCCATGGGTGGATCTCGAGCTCAAGTCAATAAAGCTCACAAAACCCGATTTTCATCAAAATCGTCTCGCAATCTTCATAAAACCGCACAAAAAGGTATTGGGTCCTTCTCTGCAATTCCATTTATTTGCAATCCTATCAATGGAATTCATTAAGAAAGTTGAAAGTTTGTTTCTTCAATTAGATAAGAGTGGAATCGGAAAAGCAGACCGCAATGCTCTCAAGGGAGCTAGAGCAGCTCGAATTCAGCGTAATAAGATGGTATTTTTCTGTTCAGCTAATGTAACTTGTCAATGTGTACCCTTCACTGTATTCTTGAATTTGGGATTGTTATTTTGCAGTTGCGGGAGCAGAAAAGGACTGCTCTTTTGAAGGAAAAAAGGGCTTCAAGTGGATCATCAAGTCCTCCCCGTGTCATAGTGAGTATCTTTTGCAGGCTTTTGATTGTTTCGGAATTAGTTGATAGTGATGAAGCTTTCTGTGGTGAAGTTTACTTGCGTGTTAAAAAATTCATTCTTTTTTGTTGAATGACAGGTTCTTTTTGGCCTATCTGCTTCTGTTGACATAAATTCGCTTTCTGATGATCTCTTGGGAGTTTTGTCTCCTGAAGGTGGTGGAGCTGTGTTGTCGCCAGTAGCTTCCTCCGAGTACAAACTAAGAGCAACTGTATGTTTTAATGCTACCATTTCCATGTTAATGAACATAAAGCAAATACCATAACTTCAGTCAATATTGGAAATATGTTCCACTTTATGTGAATTCCTAATATCCCATTATTGGTCAATCCTCACCAAAGATTGTACATTTATGAGTGATGATCGTCGCTAAATCCAATGATGGCAAATTGTCTATATATCCCTTGAGGGAGCTCAGGTTATACTTGATAATCTTTACCTCTAAAAGCTAGATTTTCTACCACTTTCAGATGACATATTTTTCATCACAAACTGAATTTCACTTTTCTGTTTACATTGTCTTGTAAAAACTACTATCCCTATACTATGTCACTATCTTTGTATGTTCCGAGATATGTGACCGCCATCCTGTTAGTCTTAGGTTATAGAAATTATCAGTTTCTATATATTGCTAGAGCTTATTAAAATTGATCACCGTATTGTCGTTATGTTTCTCCTAAACTGATCTTTTGCTCCTTAGGTATTGAAAGCACCTCATGGAGATTTGTTATCATGTATGGAAATGGCCAAGGTATGATTGTTTTTGCAACCATGTTCACTTACTAAGGTTATTCGTCAATTGGTCTCTAAGCTTGTTCTTGTTTTGCTTTATTTTTAATCTCATGAATATTTTCTGGAACATAGGTTGCTGATCTAATTGCATTTGTGGCATCAGCTAATGACGAAAGTACTTGTGACTATATTGATTTATTTGGTAGACAATGCTTGTCAGTGTTCAGGTCACTTGGTTTGCCAAGTACAGTTGTCTTTATTCGTGTAAGATTTTTGTTATTGTACTTCTCTTTCCACTCACCTTACATTTTGACCAAGAACAATTTGAATGGCGGATAAATGTTTTCTCCATCTAACTTGTAGGATCTACCAACTGAATTGAAAAGAAAAAATGAATCTAAGAAGATATGTACTTCTAAGATTGCTTGTGAATTCCCTGAGGATTGTAAGTTCTATCCGGCAGATACAAAAGATGATTTGCACAAGGTAGTACATTTAACTTGAACAATGTCTTTTGCTTTCTTATTAAACATTGAGATTATATGGTGAGTGGAGATATATTTGATTATTGCATGTGGTTGAACTCTTAATATTTGTTCTTGCACGTTGCAGTTTTTGTGGCTATTCAAAGAGCAAAGGATAACATTACCTCATTGGAGAAATCAGCGGCCTTATCTCATGTCTCAAAAGGTACTTACGTTATCCTTTTTTTTTCCCAATCATGAGAGGAAGTCTAGGTTTGAACAGATGCAATCTTTTTATACTAGGACGCTTGGCAATCATATTTGCGAGATTGAGTTTTGGTTAGGTGAATCCTCAGCAGCAGTTGCTCTGTGTACATGGAATGCCTTTTGTGCTCGAATGGAAATGAATTGGAAATAGTTACTTTTTTTCCTAATGTTTGCCTCAGTGCGGAATTTTGCAGTGTACTGTTGATTTGTTCTCTCAAGGCTGCTACTAGAATGGATAATTAACAATTCAATTCTAGTTCCTTGTGGTCTTTACTTCTGTTTCTATATATATTATTTTCTAGCCAGCCACATGTTTTTCACCGTTTAATGCTTTGTCTCTTGATGCGTCATAGGTTAATGTGGTACCAAATGGTTCAAATCCAGGAAAATCTACCCTTCTCCTAACTGGTTATTTACATGGTCGCAATTTGTCAGTAAATCAGCTGGTAATGGATGCATTCTTTTGCATGCTTTTGCTGAATTGCTTCTCTCTTGCCATGGATTATTCTAATCTAGTGTTCTGTGTAATATTTTATGAGGTTCATGTTTCTGGTGCGGGGGATTATCAATTGCAAAAGATAGAATTGTTAAAGGATCCTTTTCCTTTGAATCCTAGAAAAGAACCAGATGCAATGGATTCGGATGAAGTGCTTGCTGTTGAGGTATTGTTGTTAACTGTCACCTGATAATGAATGGATTTTGATTTATTTCATAGTTTCTGCACTTCATTTTCTCTTGCTTTTCCCTTCATTTAGACATCTTGAAATCATTTGTTTGAAGTTATTGGGCATTGCTTCCAAAGTTCAGTATGGCGTTTAGTTTTTGCCAATTTGGACATGTGGGACGTCGGACACCTTGTTTCAGGAACTAAAAATATATCATTACCATATCTACTTTGTGCTATCAATAAAGTTAATGTTGTTTTATATGGTTGTATCACACAATTCACATAGTTTGAGGATTTTTTCTTTCAATTAAAGTGCATCACTTAGAGAATATAATATCAGATTTTGTACTCTTTGGTTGCCATATTTAGGACTTAGTTACATGTGACAGTGCAATGAAATCCTCAAACATGTTCACTGTGTTTTTTCTAACATCGGCTCACTTCATGCTTCCATTAACTTTTCTCTTTTTTTCTTTTTATTATCCAGGTTATTCGTTCTATAGACCCTGATCCTATGGCTCAGGAGGCCTTGCTTGTAGAGAATATTCCTGATCCTCTTGCTGGGGAACAGGTAACTCGTGTGATCTGTGTGCTCTGCATTCATTATTATCATCTCCTTTGCGTACAGTCAAAATATGTTGCTTTTTTTTCTGATCCTGTCAAGTGTCAAGTTCTGCTCTAGTTTGTCTTCAACTCCTCATCAACTACGGTGTAATAATTTCTGTTTCCAGCTTCATCTTGTCTGAATAGGAGCAGTTAATTGACATTTTTCTTTTGAAGTGTATTCTATAAACCTATGCTTATGATAAATAGAACTATTAGAGGCATGTGACTGGATAAGCAATGCCAAGCCAGAAATTAGAACTCATTTTCTGGATGTTGATAATATCCACATTTTCATGTAATTCGTTGGCAATAAACTGTTTCGTCATCCTACCAACACGATTCATGTCTTCTTCTCGTATATGATGCATGCATTATCGTTATTGTTACTACCCCTTGCCCTTGGACTGTATTTCAGAAGAGGTGTAATTCACAACATTAATGTTCCTTGTAGACATGGCCAACAGAGGCTGAAATGGCTGAAGCTGATAAGAACCAGAAAGAGAGAACACTCAAAAAGAAGATTGTGCCTAGAGGTACTTCAGAGTACCAGGTATGTGATCATTCACATCATCATTTTTTTCAGTTGCTATGTTGCCCTTATCGCATCATGTCCTTATCTGTAATAATTAATCACACCCACTTGAATTTTTTGCAGGCTGCTTGGATTGTGGATAATACAGATGAGGAGGAATCAAGTGGTGAAAGCGATGATGACGATGATGGTATGGTTTTGGATGAAAATGGAAGTTACAACCCCGAGCTGAATGGTACCAATGCCTCTGAATTTGATGAAGAAGCTTCCCTAGATCTTCAAAACTCAGATGGTGAAACAGAAAATGACTCAGTAATGATGGTGAGACTTAAATTTCAACGGCTCTTGAGTGCTTTTATACAGGTTTAACCGGCATTTGTTGTGCAGGAAGGTGAAAACTTAACAAAGGAGCAGATAGAGGATGAGATCAGGAAAATCAAAGAAGCACACGCTGAAGATGAAGGTGCACTTTCTTAGTAGTATTGGTCTCTTTATCTCGTTCTGCTTGCTTGTGTTTGCTTGGTTTCTTAATTTTGAAATTCCTTTTTTCAGAGTTCCCAGATGAAGTGGAAACTCCACTGGACATCCCGGCTAGAAAGCGTTTTGCCAAGTATAGAGGTCTCAAATCTTTCAGGACCTCATCATGGGACCCCAAAGTAATGTTCTTTTAACTTGGTAATAGCATCTATGGTCTCAGATTTTCAAGAATTGGACTCATGTTGTGTTTTGTCTTTTAGGAATCACTGCCCCAAGAATATGCTAGGATTTTTGCCTTCGATAACTTTGCAAAAACACAAAAACATGTGCTTGCAAAGGCCTTAGAATTAGACTTGGGCAACAGGGATGACTGTGTTACAGTAGGGCAGTATGTAAGACTTCACATCAAGGGTGTGCCTTCTGGTGTTGCTTCCAGATTATGTGTTCTTGCAAATTCAGCACCCGTTATTTCATGTGGCCTCCTGCAACACGAGTCAAAGATGTCTGTTCTTCATTTTAGGTACCCTCTAAAATCTGTTGATTTTACATATTCTTTATCCTTTTTCATTTCACGTTACGAGCCTTTCAAGTTTTGTGCAGCATCAAGAAAAACGAAGCATATGATGCTCCTATCAAGTCCAAAGAAGAACTAGTATTTCATGTTGGGTTTCGTCAGTTTGTTGCCAGGTAATGGCATCTTCTGTACCCAATAAGAAATTGATGTATATGAGATATCTGGTATGATTATTCTGTGCTTTGCAGGCCGATATTTTCCAGTGACAACTTCAACTCTGACAAACACAAGATGGAGAGATTCCTTCATGATGGTCGATTTGCCATGGCATCTATTTATGCACCAATTTCTTTTCCTCCTCTTCCTTTGATTGCATTGAAGTGTGCTGAAGGGGGTGATTCCCACAGTGTTGCTGCTGTTGGTTCCTTGAAAAGCATAGACCCTGACCGGATAATACTGAAGAAGATTATATTAACTGGGTATGAATCTTTTACTAATTAAGGATAGTGCGCTTAATGGATCTGATTTTCCCGTCACCTTTGCTGCAATTTTCTTAAGATATGAAATTTTGATAATGTGGATGTTGTGATGCAGTTACCCTCAACGGGTGTCAAAACTGAAAGCCACAGTCCGATATATGTTCCACAATCCAGAGGATGTAAGATGGTTCAAGGTAAGTCCCCATAATAGAAAAAGACCCTTAATGTAAATGGCTATTAGAAAAAATATTATAACATATTTTTCTGTTGCAGCCGGTGGAAGTGTGGACCAAATGTGGTCGCCGTGGTCGCATTAGGGAACCTGTTGGTACACATGGTATGCCATTAAACTCTCGTTATCAACAATTTGTGCGATTGCTGATCTTGTTCGATTATTTTGTAAGTAGGCTCTGCCAATTTTCTGAAATGCTAATGGTAACTTTTGGTCGATAAACAGGGGCAATGAAGTGCACGTTGAATGGGGTGCTACAGCAGAACGATACGGTTTGCATGAGCCTGTACAAACGGGCATATCCCAAGTGGCCAGAACACCGGTTTCCAATAAGGGATGCTTGACCAGCCAGTCATAATAGGGGCCTCCTGTTAACCCTGTTGTTGGTTTGTGGGAATGAAGCTCTGGTTCAGATTGCCGGATTCTGTTCGGTTTTTGTCTCTTAGGAAATACACAGCAGTAGAGTTTGTATTTTGGTTGATTGTAGTTTTGCAAGAAATGTACGCTTATCGGGATCTGAGAGGAAAGTCTTGTCATTTTGCATATTCGTTCGTTCTAAGCATCTTTAATGTATTTGGTTTTTTTGATTAGCTGTCTATAATAACTCATGAAGACAGTTCTTGCTGCTTTGAAATTATATTACATGAAAAAAGTTTGATATTTGCAATGTTGTTCATCGGAAATCTGGAATGGTCACTCTCATGGCCAGCTTTGATTGCAACATACTCATCATGATTTACTCATCATCAACCATGAAACACAGAGTTCTATACTCGTCCTGAAGAAATGTAATCCTCCAAAAACTTGTGTGTTCTTTCTAGATTACAAAATAGAATACAAGTTGGATCCAAATAGAACTAAAACTAAAAATTGCATGCACCCAAAAAAAACTGTCACCGTGTTCTCTCAAGTATGTGTTCATAATCCACAGGCTCTAGCTTTTAGCAGCTTGATCTCAAAACTAAGCACATTGCATGTGAAGCACCGATGGCAACCGACAGTACATTGTAAGATCCGAGTACATCATCTTCACTCAGAAACATGACTTCCACTGGAGATTTTTGTACTTCTGGTAGCCCCGGGATCCCCAATTGCGAATCTTTTGCATTTCCCCACATGTACAGTTTCCCTTCATCTGCTCAAAATTGATAACAAGCATATAAACAAGTGAAGCTCATGAAAAGAAAATATAGACCATTGTACTGATATAGAAACAAGTCATGAAAACAAAAGAAAACCCAGATTAGACTCAAAATCGTTAAAACTCCTTTTACCAGTTATAGCTGCTGAAGAAGAACCTCCACAGGCAATATAAACAACTTTTTGGTCAGCTAAAGCATCGATTATCCGAGGTACTCTTTGGTTTTCGATTGAAGGATGGCCTAGCTGACCATGTCCACCAAAGCCCCATGAAAGGACTTTGCCTTCGTCTGTCACAGTAAGCCAAAAGGAATCACAATTACTATGAATCAAAAGCAGGGAAAAGGAAACGAATGTATCGAAGAGAGGAATAAACTCTTTGTAATTTTTGCTTTATTTAGCAAGGTAGTTATTTACCAGTTAATGCAAGAGAATGATATCCACCGCTGGCAACCTGAATAACACAGACATTTTCAAGGCTAGGGATCGGTTTTGGCCTCCAACCACCAATCTTGTCGCCTCTTCCAAGCTCATAGTTTGAGTTTGCTGAAAGATAGAGAAAGATACTACTTAATGTTTACTTATTCCCATTGCTACAAATAAAATGAAAATCCAGCTATGTACACATAAATGCAATGTGCACAAGTACAAAATGTAGGCCAGCTACAAAGAAAACAAGACAATGACCATTTGGAACAGTGCAAACAAGTGCAAGTTACACTATACAGGTGCAATCCAATCAAGAATGCGATAAACTAACCTCCCCAATTCCAAATCTGTCCCTCCTCTGTCAACACAGTAGTAAAGAAACCGCCACAAGCAACAGCAGCAACAGGAGCAGGAAAAGATTTCACTTTTGAAGGAACACTAAGCCCACCTCCTTCATTAGGACCTCTTCCGGGGCCAAGCCCGAGTCTACCATCCCCTTCATCTCTACCCCATGTGTAAACCTCCCCTACATCCATAAACAAGTGATTGTCGATTCAACAACTTCGCGACATTATAACTAAACTGAGAAAATCCAAGAACAAATCAATAAACCAGTATCAGTAATAACAGCAGTGTGTGTGCCACTAGTGCAAACATGGCAAATTTTCCCACACCAAGGGCCTTCAACCAATCTAGGAAGCAATTCCCTATGATAGACACAATGTCCCAGGGCACCAAATCCACCATAGCCCCTGCATACTTCATTTTTAATAACACAACACAATCAAGCTATAATCTTGTACACTCAACTCAACCAACAACTACAGCAACACCACAATTACGTCAAAAACAATGCAATTAGCTACTGACCATGTAAAAACCTGACCAAGAGATGTCAGAGCAACGGAATGGATTCCACCTAAAGCGAGGGACTGAACTTTTTCCAAATTAGGGTTCAACGTAGGAACAAAAACCGGATTCTCATGCCCGAATCCGAGACGCCCCCCATCTCCTTTTCCCCAAATCCACAAATTTCCATTCAGAACCAACGCAGAATGAAACAATCCACAAGAAATCCCTAATTCATGAGCTGCTTGTTGTTTTTCACCGTCATTTTGATGAATACGGCCGGGGGTTGGGGAGAGAGTGAAAGAGGAAGGCAAAACCTGAATATTGGCCACCGGAGCTGGGTAAATTCGTGTTTCTTCGATGCCGCCGCCGAGCTG
>CAOJBJ010595930.1:0-11014 GCA_948291685.1 Euphorbia celastroides
AATTTATCTTTTTATGCTTTCATTTGACAATGTATGTGAATTTGTTTCTAAATTGTGCTGTAAATTACAAGATTTATTTACACAAGTGTTAAGGGTGAGTGATTGTTGGGTTGGTGCGTCATCACTAATCCCCGAAACTTCTAAAGTTTGTTCATGATAATTTAACGAGAAATTATACATGAGATTGCGTACTTAGTATCCTGTCCTGATCTACTGGCTGAAAATTAAATTTGATTATTTTAAAGGAAGAAAAAAAGTAATAAATCAATACACCTTTAATTCTCAACTTTTGGATTGTAATTGGATACTTAGTACCCGGTACCAATTAAAAAGCCCCAATCTAACTAGCTTGTAAAAATGGAGCAGAAATTTTTCATGTTGACACGTTAAATATGATTTATCACAAGTTCCACGACTGAACTAAAATTAATGTACCATTCTATGAATTCAGGTATATTTCTCTTCTATACATGGTCACATTGTTTATTTTTTTAATTTCTCCTTGTGATTGAATTTATTTATTCAAAACAATTAAGCTATATAAATAGAGGGCTAAGTATAATTATGTTGTGTTAACGACCTCGGTTTGCATTTCGGACTGTTGTTTCAAGAAGCTTCGTTTCCAAGCTTTTTTTATAAGCAATGAATTTTGCATTTGAGAAACCTATGTAAAACAATATCTAATGACAAAAAAATATACTGTCCAATATCAAATTATGCTATAATAAAAATATACTGTCCAATATCAAATTATGTCCAATATATGCTTTAAAGTGATCTAAAAAATTAGCTTGAAATTTGTATGGGTTCCTATAAGAAAAGCTATTGTTATTTTCTCAATCACAATAATAACTTAAAGTTTAGAAAAAAAAATGTCTTGCTAATCTAAAATAACTAATTTTAGGATTGAGAAACTCACAAAACTAATTAAATAAGCATAGGAAAACACAAAATATCAAATATTTGAAGGTGAGTAACAACACGTACTTATTTTGTATAACACAAAAATAGTTTATTTCTTAAAAAAGTTATACTGAAAAACTAATTGGACTCTTTTGACCTAAAGATACATGTTATTAAATGCTTATTAGCATAGAAACAATTAGTATTTACTCTAATGTTAGGGAAAATTTTACAGGAGTTCTGGTCATTTTTTTAATTTTAGACTTTTTTAAACTTTTCGATTAAACTTAATTTCTTCTTCCCTTGCTCGATTTTCGTTTAATGTGCTAAATCTAAGTAGAAGTTAAAAATTGAAAAAAATGAGGAGGAACCCTCTATAATTTCCCCTAATTTTACACACAATAAACTAATTTTTTCGTAAAGAGATAAATACACAATTATGTATTTCCTTTTTATTTACCCATCACGTTAAATGCGAGCAATGCAAGTTTTTCATTTATACATAACACGAAAAATGTCTCATGCCATTAGCCCGACCAGTTCATAAACGGATCGGGTTTACCCTCACAGTTCATTCACTCTCGCGATTTCTCAAAGAACAAATCCCATCCTTTGCTAAGCTCGGCTCATCCTTCACCTTTTTCCCCATCTTTTTCATCGAGGTTAGTCCATTTTTCCGTTTCGTTTCACCTCTGAACTTAGGTTTTTGTTGGAATTTCGTGGTTCGTTTGGATTTAGTTCTGAAGCAGCTGTGTATTTTGATCTTTCGTTTGTTTGCTAGTTTGGTGACGCGTTATACCTGAAATATGCTTCTGATTCCTCACATTAGAGGTTTTAATCACGTTGACAGTGATATTATCTCGTTGAAGGTTACTCAGTTTGGGAAATTTGGGATTATTGTACACTTAGCATGATTGTTTTGTGAAAAGTGTCAAAAGGAGAAACTAAATGGCCTAACTTTTTTGCTATAATTTCGGGATTCGTTTCGATTTCGTTCTCGAGCTGCTGTGTATTTTGATTTTTCGTTTGTTTGCTTGTCTGGTACCGCGTTCTTACTGTAACATGCTTCTGAGTTCTGACTCCTCACATTAGAGGTTTCCATCAGTTGGAAAGTAAAATTATCTTGTGAAATTTACTCAGTTTGGTAAATTTGGGATTATCAGACAATAAACATGATTACTTACTAAAATGAGGAGAAAGGGAAAATTTAATGGCCTAAGTGTTTTGGATATCTTTTTTTTTCCCGAATAGCTTATTTTCTGTTGTGGATGTAACGTTTCAGAGAATTCTTGAGCTGCATGAATGCGACTGTTTGTTGTAGTTGATATATTGGCTTTGTTTTGTGGACTTAGGCCACTAAGAATTGTATGATTATTTAGAAAAATGTGACTAGGGTTACTCAAAATTGAACAAAATGATTTCAACCTTGCCCATCTTGTTTGGGTTGTGTTTGATGATTTTTTAGTTTAATCTTTTTGTGTAATTCCGATTTCTGTTTAGACAGTTGAATTTTGAATCAAATGATGTGGTTATCAACAAGAGTGAGTACAATGTATCAAGCAAGAACATGGTTATCGAGAAGCTTCTCAAGCGTCTCCTCTCATCCTCTACGTGTTTGTGTGATTGGCAGTGGTCCTGCTGGATTCTATACTGCTGAGAAGGTATATTTGTATGATTTTTTCTTGATGTTCAAATCTTTGAGATTTTGTTTTATTGGTGTGATCAAAACATTTATATTATGATATCAGATGTTGAAGGCTCATCAAGAGGCAGAAGTTGATATCATTGATCGGTTACCGACACCATTTGGATTAGTACGCTATGGTGTGGCACCTGATCATCCAGAAACTAAGGTGGGAATCATTTTTTATTGACAATACGTGCAGAATTTTTTTTGGCTTTTCAAATTAGCAATATCTGACCAAATATTCATAGCTTGAGGATCCATGTTTTCTTTTGTCTGGCAAGTAAAAAGTTAGAATGTAAAAGGTGGAATTCTAGTCTTCGAAAGTATGGAACAAGGAATTCAGTCATTCACAGTTAGGAGCCATGTTTTTTCACGGCAAGTAAGAACTCGAAATGTGAAAGATGGAACTCTAGTCTTTGGATGTCTTAATATTGTTGAAAAATTATTTTATGGTAGCTTACTTTTACCAGAATACTTGCTACAGAATGTGATGAACCAGTTTTCAAGAGTAATGCAACATGAACGATGCTCATTTTATGGGAATATCACTCTTGGCTCATCTATTTCACTACCTGAGCTTCGTGAGCTGTACCATATAGTAAGTCTTTCTGTGAAATTTTTGCTGAATATAGTGATTTTCATTTGAGTACTTTTTCCTGAAAGTTGATCTTCCTGAAGCCTAATTTATGAAAATGTGATGAAATAGGTTATCCTTGCATATGGTGCTGAAAGTGATAGAGCTCTCGGTATTCCTGGGGAAGTATGTTTCATAAAATATTATTTTTTTATAGTTCTTTTCCAAGTATAAAAATACCAAAACTTATTTGAATGCTAAGTATTCTGGCCATATGGTGGATATGGCTGCAGATAAATATTCTGTTATCTTATGTGCAATTAATTTGGCAGGATCTGAAGGGGATACATTCTGCAAGAGAAATTGTGTGGTGGTATAATGGGCACCCAGATTGCGATGACCTCAATCCTGATGTTGAAAACACTGATACAGTTGTTATACTGGGCCATGTAAGTTCACACGTGAATGATGAGAAACTAGATTTAGAATGTTATTCTGATTTATGAGTTATCTGTTATTTTTTAATTATAGAATCAGTTGAGTTATAGAACCATAATAAGCTTTGCTTTATTTTAGGGAAATGTAGCTCTTGATGTTGCTCGTATACTGCTGAAGCCACCGAGAGAATTGTTCAGCACTGATATCTCTATAAATGCTTTAGATGCTTTGGAGCAAAGCGCCGTAAGGTTTTGGTCTTTCTTTTGGACTGTGGTCATTATATGATTTGATGGATGAGCTGCTCCTTCACTCTGTTTGCATCTCTTATGGTGTAATTTCTATTACAGGAAAGTATATGTAGTTGGAAGGCGAGGACCTCTTCAAGCTGCTTTTACTACAAAGGAGCTACGTGAAGCTCTTGGTAATCTTTTACATGTCACCAGTTTCTAAACTTATGAATATCATTTGTAATTTAATTTCCTTTCCTTCTTGAAATGCATTAGTTCGATGTTCCACTTCTTAATCGTTGTGTGTATTGTTATGTATGAGTAATTACATTTTTATCATTGTACCTGAAATTATTTTATGCGTATGGTTGTATAACTACAACTTTTTATGCAATTCTGCTAGTATTTTGATATAGAATGTTGGAAAGGCCAATGCTTGAACATTTTTTTAGGGCCGAAGTTCTTGGTGGTGATTTTATTTTTAAAATGAGGTGCATGGGAAGCTTAATGATTGAGCTGTTAGTTTCTACCTTGGGAAGAACAGGTGGTGTGGCCATTTTATATGTCCTTGATAGCTGCCTACATATCAGTATGTTTTTCTGTTTTGACTCTGAGATTGGAAGTAGAGATGACCTGCTTGTTACTTCCTATTGTTATGTTCTTCTTGTTTTGGGTTTTCAACTTATAATCCCTAGTTAAATCCATTATTATATATGTTATCTGAAATTCGTTCTTCTGCCATATCTATCTTATTTGTAGTTTCAATAATATCTAAAATTTACATAATTCTAGCTCATGACTATTTCAAATTCTATGTTTGTTTGATTCAGTTGTCTATTCTCGTTAATCTGACTTCTTTAACAATTCATTTCAGGCATTACAAATTTGTATGTTCGGGTCAGAGATGTGGATTTACGCAAAAGCCCCGAAGATGAGGTATATTTATGCTATTTCAGTTTTATGTATTGCCGTGTTGGGTTATAAGGATAGTTTTGGATATTGTATTCTGTAGTGTGTACATCCTTTTGTCTGCTTCACAATTTTTCTGGTTTCTTTAATATGAATTCATTCCAGTTAGGCTTGAATTATCGGGCATCTTTCTATTTGGCCATTGTATGCCTCAAAATTCCAAGAATTAGTCAAACCATTAATTCAATTGGCTGATATAGATGTTTTGTTTGAAGTTCTTTATGGGGAAATCAAAATGTCCTGAACTCCTTAGTCATATGAGTATCATCCCTTCCCTTTATTTGTCAGCTTAGAATCAAGTATGATGGAAGAATTGTCAAAGCATTGCTGAAAAAGATGAAGGAATCTCTCTCTTATTTGTGTCTGTTTGATTACCTAAAAGCAGCCATGACTTGTAACCTGTGTAGTTGTTTAAATTTCCATACTCCCTCTCAAATTTATGTGATAGCTCCAGCTATAATATAGACCTCGAATAGATCAAATAGCTTCGAATTCAGTTTTGTTTATTTATACAATTGAGTATTTCATGTATCGTTTTGTTTCTTTCTTACAAAGGAAGAGCTGAAGAATAATAGAATGAAGAGGAAGATTTATGACTTGCTCTCTGCAGCTGCTCGTAAATCAAAATACTCCTATCCAAGTCCCCGTGGACGAGAACTGCACTTTGCTTTCCATCGAAGGCCTGTTAGCTTTATGGAGTCAGAAACCGAAAAAGGCCATGTTTCTGGTGTTCGAGTAGAGAAAACTGTTGTGAAAGGTACTGCTTTATCTTAGATTAATTTCAATATGGGATATTGGTGATTTCTAGTTACATCAAACTGTTCTCCAACTCTTCTCTTTGATGCATTAGATGGTTCTCTGATTCATTGATATGATATTTAAGATAAGAAAGATCGGTTTTTTATGTGCGAATTAAGAAATTGTGTTGATTGTCCGAACGAATGCTGATACTGTACCTGTTTTATCTGTCTTTGCAGATGATGGACATGGAAATAAGGTTGCAGAAGGTACTGGAATGTTTGATGAACTTGAATGCGGGTAATTATTATTAATATTATTATATTAAAGGTTGAATGCTTTCGCTGTTTAACATTACCTATTATTGTTTGTGTATCTATTATATTGCCGGAATGCTTTACTTATTATGTAATTACAACTTCTGCTGCCTGTAGGATGGTGATTAAAAGCATTGGTTACAGATCAGTACCGGTCGATGGCTTACCTTTTGATGATCAGAAAGGTAATTGGACTGTTAGAGTGTATCTTCTACGATAATTTCAGCTCAGACATAGTCAATAACTCTTTAGATTAATCTCATTGGTACTGAAATGTTTTTTCGGGGCTTAGTGCATCAGTAGCTACCCAAAATACCTATTGCCCCCTGAACTTCGAAACCGTACCTGTAACTCCCTTAACTTTCAAAACATGCACAAGTTTGCCCCTTAACTCACGGAACTTGGAAAATAAGAATGACGTGTTTTTTAAAATGAAAAAATCTTTTCAATTTTTCGGCATCTCCTGTTATGTGTTAATTTGTCGTCGCCTTTGTTCTCTGCCAGGTGTTGTTCCAAATGTAAAAGGCAGAGTTCTTACTGATGCTTCAGCAGAAGATTCTTCACTCGAGAATGGCTTGTATGTAAGTGGGTGGCTGAAGAGGGGACCAACTGGGATTATTGCCACAACCCTCTACTGTGCCGAAGAAACTGTAAGTTTCCCCAACATTTCTTATATATAGGGTGTGTTCAAAATCAACATTATTGAAAAAAAATCAATTCATTTTATATACTAGCTTTTACATTTTGTCTACCTAAATGAAGTAAGGGCATGTTTGGTATTGCTGTCTCAGCCTTAGTTGCTCTATTAAACTTTTTATATAATACCATATTTTGGCTTTAAAAAATGCATCTTGGTCCTTCATACTAAGATCATGTTTGGGATTTTACTTTTCCTGTCCGCTTTACCTGAAATATCCATTTTGAAGCTCTTCCTTATAATGCAACATATTTTAGTCTTGAGAAAGCAATATTGACGGTTCTCAATTTATCGATATAAATGATCAAAATGTATTGTCAAAAGCCAAAAAGATGTTATATGAAAAGTTTGTGATACCAACTTTTGGGAAACAACCATAACAACAATACCAAGCAAGCCCTAATTATGAACCGTTTGACTGACTTTCCCAAAACCAAATTCCGCTGCAATCCGGGAAAGCTTCAAAATGGAGCTTTCGGGTAAAATAGTTTGGGAAAACAATGTCAAACTAGCCATATAATGAACCCATTTTCTCTGCGAATCTCGATTTCAAACCCGGGATAGTGGAATTTACTGTAAAATGATTGTCGATGACCTCATCACATGATAGGTTGCAAGCATAACAGAGGACATTCGTGAAGGAAAACTCGAAGAAATGCTCAGTTCGCCCAAACCTGGGAAAGAGGGGCTCTTGCAGTTACTTGAAGATAAAGATGTGAAGGTTGTACCATACCAGGGGTGAGAGCGTATTGATGAAGTGGAGCAGAAGCTTTGGTGCCTGAGGCACAAAGACCGGGTCAATCTAACTTCTTGGGACCACATGCTCAAATTCGGGACCATGAATCGGTAGGTCTTTTCTTTGGGTTCGGGTCTATGTCTTATATGAATTTAACTACATTATAACTCGGATATCTTGAGGTAGGACTCAGATACTCTTATTGCTAACTTGATTCTTAGTTACACTTGGAAAACTCGGTTCGTGTTTTGCTGGCGTATTGTGGTATTGCTGGCGAGGCGTATTGTGGTAGAAATACTCGGGTCAGCCCTTGTTGGGACCCTTTGGGAAACTAGGATTGTGCATATCACATCTCTTGGCCTTGTGGGATAGTGGGATTGAGGTAAAACTGAAGAGAGTTTAGTGTTTTCAACTCGGCTATTATTATTATTACTATCCTTGTTTTTATGGTTGTTGCTTGTTGTTGTCTTTCGCTTTAGCCCGAAAAATATGATTATATTCATTTGAGGCTTATAATGGCATGATATTTGATGCATAGTGTAACAAGATGTGAAAGTGATGTGAAGTGGTAGCACTTGCTAAAAACGGTACATTTAAACCGACTCATACTAAATACTTCAAGTTGCATATTTTCCATGTTTAGTATAAAATGTGCAACAGAAAATTTATATCATGTTTATGAAATTTTGTGCTCGACTTTAGCAGCTCACATATAAAATGAACATATAATTTTAACCAGACACTAAAGGAGATTCTAAAGTGACTTTATTTGAAACAAAGTAAATTTACTTTTCGTTTCCACCATTAAATTTGTGGGTTCCACTTTAAATAAGTGAGTTTTATCATCTAATTTATCGGTAAGATGAGTAAAGTAATCTTTACTTTTCTTCAAACAAAATAGATCTAACTACTTTTTTAGGTTCTGTGCTATACATGATTTGTCCTTTTGATTCCTCTGCTATACACATTATTTATTAAGTCCCTGTGCTATCAATCTCATTGTCTAATTAGTCTCTCTACTATACACATTATTCATTTAGTCCTTGTGCTATCAATCTCATTACTTAATTGGTTCCTCTGCTTTACACTTAAGAAACTGAAAACAATAAACAATTTTGACTTCTTCCTAAATGTCCAATCTGTATACAAACAAAGAACACTATAGATAGTGTAACTCATCATTTTCAGTCGGTTTTATATTTATACAATGAACACAATAAGAATAGAGGGACCAACTGGGTAATGAGATTGATAGCACATGGATTAACTGGACAATGTGTATAACATAGGGACTAAAAGGACAAATCGTGTATAGCACAAGGCCTAAAAAGATGGTTAAGGCAAACAAAATAAGGATAGCTTACAGAGGTTAAATCTTAAAATTTTGAAAAAAATTAAGACGTTAGGTTGTATTTTTTTTAGATTTATAAGCATTCAACCTCAATTCAGTAATGTCGATACTATTTTTATTCTTCCATTCACCTACCCTCAATTTCATCACTGATTTAAACAGTTAATGATTTTTAGTAGACCAGCTGAAAAATCAATCGAGTTCTGACCAAGCCTGTACTGATGGCCAAGCTCGGTAAAAACATGAAATCTGATGGACTAGACTGAAGTTTATATCATTACGCTCAACCTCAAGGATAAAAATTATCTTTAGTTTATCTTCTTATATTATACTTAATATTTTTTCATACTTTTATATTTTAATCTACTATTTTTATTAACTTTGTACTAACGAATTTCATATATATTTGTGTAAATCTTTTATTCAAAGAAAATTTACCAACAAAACATGAGCCGAACTTAAAAATGACTTATAACCGGGCTCAGGCATAGCCCGAACCCGAAGTTTCAAATCTTGGAGCCATCTAAAATCCAGGCCCAGGTCCGATGCGCAGGATGAACCATTATTATTGTATCCTGATTTAAAGTCATGGTTACTTCGAAAGAAAGTGACTCAATGAATTAAAAAATAGTTTTTATCATTTCTAAGCTCAACAAATCACAACCTTTTATTTTAAAATGGATGAATAAGATTGTTTCGAAGTCACTCTAACTTTATTTTGCAACCTTAAAGGATCCAAATCCTACTATATATAATGTGTACACACCTATTGCCGCCATTATATATTCTCTACCAAAAGCTCGCCTCTTTCTTTCTTTTTTTCTCCGGCGATTTCCCTACTTTCCACAAATTCCCCGGCGGCCAATTGAGTCGCTTTCCGTCGCAGGAAAAGAGGTTATCTCATCGCTCCTTTAATAGGTAATTTTCTTGTAGACGCATGATTTTGTCAAACCTGAAAATACAATTCATGTAGCATTGAGCTTTTAGGTAAACGAAATTGTTCCCTGATTCCTTTTTCTCTTTGAAATTCTTGCTTGTTTTATTAAAGACGGTGTTAAAACATGATGAATATTATAATGTTAGAATCTGTTTTAGGGTTTTAGAAGTTTCACTAATCTCTAGTTTTCAACGATAGAAGTTTCACTAATCTCTAGTTTTTAGAAGACTTAATGCTGCTCTAATTTGTCTCAAAAACTCGCTGCTTTCCTAAACTTTGCAAGTGACCCAGTAGATACCCAACTTTCAAAAAGTATATTAGTTTATTACTTCAGTCTCATGTGTCAACATTTGGTTGGTTTGACTTTTCAAAAGATATCGTTTTTTTAATTTTCTCCCTTCTAACCAAAAGTTGACATGTGACACTCAAGGAGTAAGTCGATTCACTTTTTGAAAGTTGAGATACCTGTAGGATCACTCTTAAAATTCATGAAGGCGCGAAGTTTTTGGGGACTATATTGAGTACCTATTAGATCATTAGTCCTTTTCGGAACGAGTTTTTAATTTTCGGCTCCCCTACTCTTATTGTTTTTGTTTTGAGATGTTGGTTTTGTTGTTAACTTAATCTTATGTTTTTGTCACTAACATGCTCTGGTTTCCCGAATTCAAATTTTCTCAGTAAAAAATGACTCTACCGGATGAAGAGATCGAAAAGCTATTTACAATACGACGGACTTTGATGCAAATGCTCAGAGATCGGGGCTATTCGGTTGCTGAATTCGAGATCAACATGTCAAAGGAGCAATTCGTTTCGAAATATGGCGAACACCTGAAAAGGAAAGACCTCGTTATCCATAAATCAAAACATAACGATAGCTCGGATCAGGTATTTATGTTAGGACCGCCTCGTGCGCACCCGAACTCCACATTAGTATGATATTGTACGCTTTATGCTTAAGCCCTCATGGATTTGTTTTTGGTCTTCCACCAAAAGGCCTCATACTAATGGAATGGAGATGACATCTTATATGTTGCTTTAAGTTCTCCAAACTTTCAATGTGGGATTCGTTTGCTCTACCCAACAATTTATTCACTATTTTTGAATTAAATATCTAAACTATGTAAAAAAAGGGAACATATTTGAAAATTGTGAAACTGTTTAATTTCGGAGAATATATTAATATTTTTCAACTCGGGTCCAGGAATCGGAACTGCTAGTCAACATCAAAGAGCATTTTCTCGTCCCCGAGCATCAGGTGCTTACAACCAAGGAGAAGAAGGCATTGCTCGAGAGATATACCGTTAAAGAAACTCAGGTTCGGGAATTTTTTAAAATCAGAGTTAATGTTTCGTTATTTTTGCATACCGTAATCCTGTGTGAGAATTTGAAATTTGCCATCAAATTAGAAATATGAAAATTGCGAATGCTATTTTGTTATTG
>CAOJBJ010596150.1:0-16009 GCA_948291685.1 Euphorbia celastroides
AAATCAAGAAGAAACCAAATGCACCAATAATCCAAAAAACGAATCAGATTTGAACGAATTTGATGGAGCATAAATCTAAGAAGAACAGAATAGATCATATGTGTCCTTTATCTGTTAGTGTTGTCGGCTTTTCGAATCAAATTGTAATCAAGTTGAAACTGAAATCGAAGTCGAAATCAAAGTCATCAGATAAAATTGAAAAGAAAACAGAGAAAAGAAGAGGAGTGAGAAGAAAGAAGAGTATCTGAATTGAATTGGAAAAGAAAATTGAGCGTTGAATGGAGGAGGAGAAGGCTGTAGAAGAGAAACGTGTTGGGTGAAATTAGAAGGTTAAAGAGAACGTTCGCTGATAATAAAACGGGTGGAGGTCAAAATATGTAATTACTTTAAAATTATTAATAACCCATGCAATTTTTTCAAAGAAAAAATAAGTGACAATATGGGGTTGAAAATGCCAAATGACCTTTAAAATAATATGTACCAATTAAGGAGAATTTGTATAAAAGGACTCGGCACGTTGGACTCTTCTTTCATCAAGATTGGTAATTAATGGGTGATTATATAATTGGAATGAAAAAATATTTAGTTAATTTCAATTTCAACGCTTGTATGAAAAAGTGTTCAAAAAGTTGAGTGCTTTGTGAATAAACTGGCTTATTACATGTAATCAATTTTTAATAATAGACTAATATGTTACAAAGCAAAAATTGAGCTTTAGGATGTGCGTATAAGAGCGTCTATAAGCAAAAATCAATGAATTACTAAAATAGTTTACTGTCGTTTTCGAAAGAATCGAGGCTTATAAAGCTCAAACCACAATAATCGTGATCTTTGTGATTTCTTGATGCTTTTACTTATTCGAGATACAAATATATTAATTTATACTTGCAACATCAATGGTAGTCAACTCAATATTTTTATTTGTAGTGAAATCCATGATATTGATTGTTTTGTTTTTTGTTTCAAGTTTTACAACAGTTGTAGAGCAAATAACTTGCTTTTATCCGTGTCTTAAGAATAGTTCTACAAGGCATCTGCACAATATATCTTATAATGCCCTCAAAATCTTATGGACTAAGTTATGTAAACCGGCTTACCTCTTTTATTATAACCAACTCTACAATTAAAAAAAATGGTAGAACATTGAAAAGTTTTGGTTGAAAGAGTGTTAGAAATCGATTGAACAACAAACACCACGTAGAACTAGTGAGAATGAAAAACAAAGTTGCGGTCAAGTTGAGAAATCACTTTTCTCTCTTCAAAAGATGACACAATCGTAACGGGGTACAAGTCATTTATATAATTAGCCCAATACTAGGGACTTCATTGGTGTGCTTTAGACTAATTTAGAGGGTAGAGAGAACTTGTAAAAGTCCTGTGGAACGGGTAGACCATTAAAATAAGAAAATAAGAAATCCAATTGCGTTGTCACACAACTATAGAGTAACAAAACTTTGTTTCACCCATAGAAAAACCACATTCATCTTCTCATTCACACCCTAGTTCTATCGTACCCAAAAATGGGAATTATTGAAAAGTAAAAGGCAACCTAAACTGGAATCAACCAAGCAAACATTTTTTTACTGAAGAAACGAACTTAATGAAAAATAGAAGGGGAAGTATTGAAAGGCGAAAGAGTAGGCACTGATATGGTGAAAAAGTAGAGTGAAAGAAACACTGTCGGCTGAATCTGTAAGCAACATCGAAATCCACCCAACCGTACCTAACAACTAACTCTACTGCCCCCACACCCTTTTACCTTTCCTATTCACTGCACTTTTAACTTCCTTTTCCCCCCTTTTACCGCACAGAATCAATCTTTCTTCTTTCTAAAATCACATATATATATGCTATCATGCTACTTCCAATATTACCATTATTTACTTAGTCATGCCAAAGCAACTCACAGGATATATATACTTCACCAAAATCAGCTAGATACTTAAACATAAAAACCCAACAATGCATCTTCTTTTCAACTTACTTACCATTCAATTCAATTCAGTTAAGTTCAAAATGTATTAAGTTTTAATTCAATTTTATTAAATTTCGATAATTTTCCAAATAACTTTAAGGGTCAGTAAATTTCGATTTTCTTAACACGAAGTTTAATTTCATTAAGTTTCAATAAGTTTCATTCTTCCACCATTAAATTTCAATGAATAAATTTTGTTATATCACCATTAAGTTTCAGTTCAATTCCATCATATCCTATTCACTCCAAAATAACAGGACCCCTGAATCTTGTAAATAACTTCTGCCACCTAAACTTACTTTTGTAGAGTAATTTACTCCCAACGAGATATGAACAGGATTATGAATAACAACAACAAAACTAAACAGTCAAATGTACAGGTAATTAATAAATATGTTGAGACAACAAAACTAAACAGTCAAATGTACACCATTAAATATGTTGCACTGCAGGTTTGAGCCATACAGAGAAAAAATGATGAGACAAGAAAGATTAATGTTGTATTTGATGGGAACTTTAAACAAGAGCCTGTCACCTAGTTGTCACTTAATTTATAATAAAATAAAACTAGGGTCACAGAACCTAATCAGATTTTGCTTTCCAGTAATGGGGTATGCTTTTGTCCCCCATAATATGAAAATTAAGATCTTTAGCGATCTCTTGCAGCATTAACAACCAAATTTGCTGTTGATCACGCTTGTTTCGTACCTTATATGCAAAGTAAAAGTCATACTTTCTCGAATAACCTCGACTTTGCATTATAATAGAGGCACTTTAAGCATAAATATTGTTTTATAAAAGCCAAGACTAAAATAATTAAATAAATATATACGATTTAGGTCAGACTAGAATGAGCAAAATAGTATTCAAAACCATTTGCTGGTATTTCCTCGTGATCATTAATATCTCACAATCAACAGTTCACGTGCACTATTACTAAACAAAAGGACAAATGTATAGCCAGGTAAATATAGCAGCTGAAACTGATCTCTATTAAGCTAGCTCCTCTCATATGAGTATACCGTGTCATTATTAAATCCATGAAGTGGCCCTTTCATGTACTACAAACATGAATTATACTTGAATTTATACTTGAGATATCATGGAACAATCAATGGCATTATAAGACATTACAGGTCATATATATACATGTTTCTACTGACAACATAAGTATCATAGAAAAGGCTATAGCTGGCTAGTTCACCTGAGTTAATTAGCATTGAATTACTCAATAAGAGATAGCATAATAGCATATGAAAATAGGGTAGAAACGTAATATATATGTACCGTTAGTTTCTCAATATTCTCAGGAGTTTCGCATTCCAGCAGGCACGATGTCACCAAGCAGTCCTTCATCAACAGGGAGTTGAGGGGTTGTTGTATCTAGTTGCAGACTACTAGGTTCAGCTGCCTGAGCTACTTTTTGTGGAGTTTGTAAAACAGTTGAAGGACTTTCGAGAGGCGATTGAGATCCAGATGGGTAATAGAATTGAGAAATTGGAGGGCTGAAGTGGTTAACAAATGTGACATCATGGCTGATAATACTACCTCTAGGAAAACCAACCGAATGATGGCAATGCTGGCCTTCATATGTTGTTATGACTATGGTGGGATCTTCAGAGGACCTTTCCACCCTCTTCTTCACCGTACATTTGCTGTTTGTGCAACGGTAATAGCTTCTGAAACATGTATATTACATGCAACTGTCAATACTTTTATCACAAACCAAATCATATAAAACTCTTCTCTCCATGTTAAATTACCATATTTAGGATTGAGGCAACAAGGTGGCATACCGAACTTTGGACAGATTTTCTAGCTAGCAAAACAGCGAATTAATTTTTCACAGTTAACCTAGTAATCAACATACATGAAACTCCAATGGTACAAACTCTTTTAGTTAGTGGTAATAATAGAAAAAAAAAAGAAACAAATATTTCAGCTTGTTTCAAATTGTAAGGTCATATTGACAGTCTCAATGGCTCAAAAATCCAAAATAAATATTGAAATCCTATCTCAACATTCATTTTGCACTATTGAATAGCTGAGGTTCATCAAACATAAGAACTGAAGTTAGTTCAAACTAGAGAGTATCCAAATGCGAGCATATTAACTGGAAGGCAAAACAAGGAAAGAGTTATGTCACCAAAAAAGTGAAGCAAATCAGCTGCATTAGCCCAATTTGATGAATAACTAGAAAATACATAGAAATGTGGAGAACAGGAGAAGTGAATTGCAGACCTTGGAAACGGACTATTTTTCACTGCTTTCTGTCCATATTTCCTCCAACGATAGCCATCTTCGAGATGATCAACTTCGCTTTTTGTCATAAATGCAAAACGAGGCTGCCTGATTCTTCTTTGTACCTTTTTCTTAACCTTATCATTCCTACAAAAATCGTTCACCTAAAATAACATATACTGAAAATAAATTTCTCAAGTTGTTGCAAACAAAATAAAAAAGAAAATCATGCCCTAGATGAAATTACATTACCAAGAAACTAATTCATACTCGTACTCACCTCCATTCATAAGAAGAAACAAATATTGCTCAATTTTCATTCCCTTTTTTTCCTTGATATAGAAATGTATCTATATTTCCAATCAGGAATTGGTTGCTGTTTATTTTGAAATAATTACAAAAAAGTTTATTGAGGTCGATTTATCTTTTCAGACACTTGCAGAGATGATAATGATACATACAAAAGGGGCATTGAAATTAATGTGACAAACTGAATGGCTAGTGTTAGTAGATTGAGGAAAGGACACAAAGGGAGGCCAATTAATATACTTGAACACAAATTAAAAAGGCCAAGGATGCAATGCTCATAGTATAGTTGAATAGTATGGTTGTTAGTTTTATATTTCACATACTAGAGTAACTAACTACCCTTAACATCAAAGTAACTAAACTCCTACTTTAGGTGAAGATAACGAAGTACAAGTATAATAAATACTATGAAACCTATTTAAAAAAGAAAACTTTATAAGCATGTTGGAAAGTTCATTTCAGGATGAATCTGAAAACGAAGAATGAGATATAGAGCTCATAATTGATCGGTATAAAGCCACAGATGCAAATGGGAGGAAAAAAGAAAAACAAAAATAACAAATACAAGAAAAGGCAAGTATTGTATTCGCAACTTGCAGCCACGTATCGCATTCGAATGACTAAAATGTATGCCCACTAGGCAAAAGAATGTACAACATAAAACATGCTTCCGGTAATAAATTTTTAAAAAAATCGCAACAGAATATCTCCGCATCAACCCTAATTTTCCTGGTTTATCAATCTGTGATTGTGTTCAGCATCATATTGTAAATTATCAGAGGAGAAGGGACTTTTTTTTGGAAAAAGGAATTAGAAATTGGAAATTTGAAATGATTCTGAAGTTGGAGCACGCTGTTCCCGCCGCAATGGCGGCGCGGTTCCAGTGCTCTTCAATTATTACCTTTTGAAAGAAATGGAACAAAGAAACAGGCTTTTGAATTCAGTGAAAATACTCATCTATCCTCAAGTTTTGTATTAAATTACGAAACTACCTCTCTACCTCTCAAAATTTGCTCGCAAGTTGCATGAACCAAAGAAAAGATTTGACAGTTTCTTAAGTGTACGGACGCACAAATTGCACTCGTTTATTCCTCCCTTTCTCTCTCTTCCCCTGACTCCCCGTTACAGTCATTTCAAGCTCAAATTCCTTTGGATTTTCAGTCAATTATTCATTTTTTCACTCACGCTATCTCAGGAGATTTCCCGTCGGCCGTCGTGGATTTTTCCGGCGGATCCTCGCTTGAACTAGTCGAAACAGACGGATTCGGAGTTGACACGTCACCTCCACCACTCGCCGTCCCTGGCCCTCCCACGCCCGCCGAACTACCACCATCGCAACTGCGTAACCCGCCGGAACTACTACTCGGCGGAGAAAAACCTAGATTATCCACGAAACCTGGCCTGCCGCGAGCTTCGATCTGAGGCGGTGAATTCCATCCGAGTTCAAAAATATCAGCGTCTCTGTCGGCAGCAAAGAGATAGCTAACGCAATCGGAATCAGGTCCGAGAGGCCAAGCAGAGTCGGCAGCAAAATGATGAGCGTTCGGCGGATCGGGCTTCTCCGTACTATCGTCCATGGATCGACGACAAAGAAGAAGGAGAAAGAGAGAATCGGGAGGGGAAGGGAGAAGAGAAAAGAGTGGATTTAAAAAGGGAAAAAGGTTAGGGTTTATGAGTGAGTGATGGAAAGAAGAAAGAGCGTTGCGTCAATAGAATTTGGAGAGAGAAGAATACTTGCAAATTAATGGACAGGAAAAAGAGAAAGACGAAGAAGAAGAGATAGCGTATAATATATTTTTATAGAATTAAAAAATAAATAATATATGAATAAAAGAGTACTGGAAGGGAAAAGAAGGGGGCCACCCACCATTCCAAGTCTTCATCTCATAGTAATTAAATATCTTTATCAAAAAGACAAAATACTAGTAATTAAATAGATTCTTTCTTTCTTTTTTTTCTTTCTTCCGTCTCGTTTCTGTTTTTTTATATGTTCAGTGAAATATACGAATGACATTTCACGTGAGATATTTAGATACCGAGGTTAAAATTTTGACTCGAAAAAATTACTCAAACCAAAGAAAAAGAAAGGTTACTTGAGCTTCTTCGACATTTTTTCCATTTGGACATTCCTAGGTAAATCAATATTCCAAACATCGCTGCAAAGGTAAAATTTTTAGACTATATCTAATTGTTGCTTCAAAAAGTATGTTCCAAACTTTATGTTTACATCACTTTTTTCTATTTATAGAGTTACTGTACTACATTTGCTCCAACCATACTTTAAAAATAGAGGAATGCATTGACTACTCTATATTTAAGGAAGATATGAAAAATCTCTATTTTTATAATAAAGATATAGAACATTGTTAGAATGAACCTTACTCTATATATATAAAAAAAAAATCTACTTATAGAGAATCACTGGACTTGTTCTAGAAACGTCGATCTTGAAACTGATTAATTTAATTTTTCAATATTTATAACATTAAAACTTTTAATATATTATGAAATGTTAAAAAAATATAAGTCTCGTCATTACGGAAGTTTTGGTTGCTAAAATAGCGCCTAGCTTTCTTAAATAAATTTTTGTGTATCAAATTTGTAGTCTTTCCATCGTACGTCCTTAATAAGGAATAAACTATATTTGCTTTACATATTAAGAAAACAATGGGATGATTGGTTGGTTTATGCAGCAATTGTTTTGTTATTTTTTGTATGGCTATGGCACCGTACTCTTCAACTAATCTATTTATTCTTCACTAACTAAATACATCTATACAGTATAATTAAGGCTAACTAGACTATTTCAATTCAACTCAAAGACATACATATAATGACATTGATATATACAGATACTACTTTAAACTTAAAATTGAAAATTCAAATTAACAAAAATGTAATATACATATCTCACACTAGTAAAGTCTTGAAAAGTTTCTCGTCAATTGATTCAGAAAAATTCTCTTTTTTTTTTAATTCTTTCAATTAACTTAAAAATCTAAAAAAATTCCATAAAGTATCAAACAAAATTCTATAAAAAAAAATCATTTATTCTTCCGTATACATTATGATCATCATGTTTATTCGTCAAGAGCAAAAAAGTTCAAATGATTCGATTCAATTACCTAAATTTATCCAATTCAATGCCAGCAATGTCTTTCATCTCTAAAATTCACAAAATTTCAGTTGCTAGTACATGCTAATATACATAATTCATCCCAAAAATGTACTTTGCCCTTCCTCTTTTTAGGCTTTATTTTTTTGGATTGAATGACTAACAACAGAACTGAACTGAAACTGAAACTTATTTGAAACTTACTGACTGAAACTTATTTGATACTTATCGAAACTTAATGACACTAAAACTTATACGAAACTAATCAAAATTAAATAATGTTCAAAACTATTTCAAATTTATTTATAGTTACTGAAATTTAATAATTTTTAATAGACTTCTAATAAAATTCATTAAATGAAATAGAACTTAAAGAAACTTAATGAAACTAAACTGAATATTGAATGAAAAGTAAGTTATGACACAATAGCTAATGGAGTAGAAGAGAGCCTTAATATGACACAATAGCTATAAAATCTCTATGATACACTTATGTCGAATTTAATTGAAGATACTGAGTCTATTAAAAGGTGAGAGATCGATATACAATCATTTCAAGTCTTCCTTCTTAATTTTTATTTTATGATTCAAATTCTAGAAACTCCAAATCATAAAAAACATATACCTTACGCTAAATATATGCTAATGGTATGTCCTTATGTTTAACATCCAATGAAATCACGTGGTAAAAGTGTCATTCTAGTAGTTGAGACTTAATCTAAGACTACATATAGAAGTTTCAAATTGAGTCCGTGTATGAGTTGGGTCACGTGGTGTGTTTCTTTTAATTAATGTAAGTGTTATTGTGGTAAAAATATACAATACATTTTATTTCCAAATTTATTATATGCTAATTATATATATGTTGAACAATGTGCCTATATATATATATATTTTTTTTGAAAAACAACAATGTGCCTATATACATATTTTTGTCTTATATTATTAACAAAAAAAACTAATAAAACTTAGTCTGGATTGAAACAACTTTGTATACATACCGAATGTACGTTCAATCAGTTTAGGAAAATAAAAATCCTTACCACCTCCACATAGTTTGTTTGATATACATGGCCAAGTGGTGTTGGTTGAATTATTTAGTTTTTGTCATTAATCTATTACATTATTAATGTATAAGCGAGGAGTTGGACCATTATTATCCATGGACGCCTTTTCATTAAGAACCATAGAAATTTGTCTATTTGGCATTCAACCAAATAAGAAAAACTAGTAACAACTCTTTCATAATCAACCACATAAGAAAAACTAGTAACAACTCTTTCATAAAAGATATCTCTTTCCTATACATTAACTGTAACATTGGCAACGACAAACGAATTAAATATAATTTTACACATTAATTTCCAGTGATTTCCTATAACACAATGATAATTGCAATCAGGCTTGAGTTAATAGTAAGTCGATTTGCAAAAATATAGGACAGTATGGTTTAATTTAGCTACTCTTACTGTAATAAAAACTACATGTGAGATGAAATCTAGTCACAGTAATCATACTTGTGATCCAACCAAAAACGAAGCCGAAAAATATTGTTTATTTTTTTTCCATCTGGTTTATAAGAGTTTTGCTCCGGCTACATCTAGATCCAACTCGGGTATTGTATTTCATATTATTAATTGAATGTATCTTATTAGGTCGCTTTTACGATTCGATAGAGCATCTTTAAGAACTGTATCTTATTTTTTTTTAATTGTGCTTTATATTGGAAAGGGATTGAATAATTAAGTAACGTTTTCAGCTTAAAGCGTGCCCCACCAAAATAACTAACGATTGATGTTGATGACAAGACCAAGTTTTGCGCTTCATTAACTAGTATTTAGTATTTACTAGTACTATTTGTAATTAAAAAAATTTACTAGTACTATTAATAGATATTTAAATATTAGTAATAGATAATAATTCGCCACTCAAGAATAAATAGCTATTCCACAACATGAATCATGTCCCCCACTTAGGCCTAGAGGTAAGTGTGAGTCGAGCTTGGGTGGGTTCGGACCGAGTCTAATCGGACCTAGCTAAAAAATGTATAATTCAAATCTGGCTTAATTCATAGAAAATATATGTCGGGGTTAGGCCGAATTGGATCTTTATAAAATTATTAAAACTTAAGCCCAGCTTGCGGGCTTATGAATAAACTTTTTTAAAAAACAAGTAACAATATTTACGGTTAAAAAATAATCATAATAAAATATTTCATGTTAGATTTATAACCTATAAGCCACCAAAAATAAATTTAGATGATAAATTTATCAAAAAAATGTAAAATTTCAAGTATACAAACTCTCTATGAAAATAATACAATATATATGACCGAACGGGCCAAATTTGGATTTCAACATTAAACTCAAGCATCGTCTTATATTTTTCTTCGACAATATCAGGTTCGGACCGGACGGAACTTATTTCTCAAATGTCTTGTCCAACC
The DNA here is from genome assembly GCA_948291685.1 of Euphorbia celastroides. Lineage (NCBI taxonomy): Eukaryota > Viridiplantae > Streptophyta > Magnoliopsida > Malpighiales > Euphorbiaceae > Euphorbia > Euphorbia celastroides. The sequence continues at coordinate 10,087 of CAOJBJ010596150.1, forward strand.
CCATTCCAAAGAACCGGCATGAGCAGGTCCGCAGGCCAACGGGTTTGTGCCCATATGTACCCGTACTTATAGTTTTTACTTCATATAATAAATGGGTAAAACAATTGAATATAGTAAATTTTCTTATTATAACTTAGGATAAGTAATCATACTAATTTTTCTGTTAGAATACCTTAATGCACATTGATATTGAAATGAACATTACATAAACGCAACAGGGATGATCATATTAGTTTATAGAGGTATTCTATTGTCCTCTATAATATGAAAATCAATCATTATTTTGCCTTTCTTTTTTATTGAATAAGTAGTATAATATTTAGTATAATGTTGACGAAAATTTAATTAAAGATATATTTCTTTTGCGCTATATGTTTGAACCTTTATGTCAATGGACTCAAATGTCCCTTTTTGTTTTGGATTAAACTATAAGCATTTTTAATCCCAAAAAAAGTAAAAAAGAATCAGAAAAGCGCATCACATTCAGCGAACTCGTAAAAAGTAGTAAAAAATAGAACATTTGATTATTATTTTTCACTTTTCCAAAGCCAAAATTAGAGGCTGGTGGCGTGGTTACTTAATTGGTGAATGGGAAATCTAAAAATTTAATAAATGATAGCATAATTTGCGCTAGATGTTTCTAATATTTTAAACTAATAACAAGATATATGGTACGTGAAGATGTGACAAACTGACAAATCGCCAAAACATAAAAGAGGTCTTCTTCTCTTAAATTACAGTAAACCTCCACTATTATTATGCATACATTACCATGTGACTATTCTATAGTCAGATTATACCCTTCACAATAGAAAATTAGAACTCAACACAATAAGGGTTCAGCAATTTTAAATAGAAATCTGAAAATTCTATACGGTCGTCGGATTAGGATGACTCAATTTAGCTCATATATAGTTAACTTTATATTAAGATGAATATGCATAATATTATATATAAAAAGTAACTTTTTCTTTTAATAGTGTGGATCGAACCGACAACTGAACCAATTGGTCCAAATCAAACTAGTTGATAACACCATTCAGTCTGTTAGATTGAATTAATCATGGAGTTTGACCAATAATACTTTCCATATTAGTCCTTTGTACACAAGTTAACTTAATAATACAGAGGGTAAGTTTTAATAGTGCTGTAAGGGATGGGATCAGGGATGGAGTTAGGGTAGGATCTGGGGTGGCCGTTGCTTTGCCACCCTAGGTCCTACCCTAGCTCCACCTCGTCGATTATATTTTGTGCTCACTTTACTCATTTCTATATTTTAATATTTATAGTTTTGGTATTTGAACTTTCTTGTTATGAGTTTGATACATAAATCAATATTCTATAAGCTAAGTTTATTAAATGACAAAAATAGTTTTGAACAAACTTATTTACTTTTCATATATTTGATTTTGATATTTTAAATTTACATTTTAAATATTAAGTTGATTCAAAATCAATAATATCAGAAATATGAGACTAAGGGATTATGAAATTAGGAAATTCGGGTACGCGAAAATTAGAATATTAAAGAATTAGAGAATAAGATAATTAGAGATCTTAAAAATTAGAGAATTTGAGTTAAGTTTAAAGTTTGATGCTTAATTTAACTTTGTTTATTGACCAAATTTGATGATCATCGATTAATCGTTGCAGGTTGAAGCGTCCCACCCCAACTCCTAATCTGGCTCCGTCACTGGATGGGATGAGTTTCAGATTTAAAATTTACATTATCTCATGAACTCATTCCTCTCACTCTGATATTGTTGGTTATCCTTCTTTCCCTTTTATCCTTTTAAAGTATCGCATATCTTATAATGTAAATTTGACATCATGTAAAAGTTACAATTATAAGTAAGGGTAAGCTGCACCCATAATTGGATATAGCTGGTAAAATAAGTAGTGAATGGTACATATTATTGATGCAAGTCGATGTCAAATATTTGTGTAGAAAAGATGCTTTTGAAAAGGACTCATTCCAAACTAGATCAACCATAAATACAATGCAATGGCAGGCCACTTTCACTTCTCTTCCAATTGCAAGCATATCATCAATCCTAAACAATGTCACCGGTTTTATAACAAGTTAGACCTCTAATGAAGCCTGGTGTTAAGGAGTCGTCACTTAATTAAATTTTTACGGGTCAATTAAGAAAACCCTAAAATGTAAACCAGAGAAGGGTTCGGGAAACATGTCATGATTTTTGTGTTGGACTATATGTGATGCAAGTGAAAAGTTACTTTTTAGTTATTTGACTTGGAATCCGTAATTAATTACAGATTGGCCTACATATCCCATATTGAATAGGGAAATAAAAGTCAATGTAGTTCGGAAGAATGCCTATTGAAAGGCAAAGGATGCTTTATGCATGAATGTGTGCTTTTTAGCCGAGTTGGGTTTATTTTACCAACTTAGTTTATAAACTTTAAATCTGAATGCTTCTTTTGAAGGCTTTAATGCAGTGTGATTGTGCACCTAAATTCATTTTAGGGTTTAGTTGAAGTGGTGTGACTTTATGTCAAGAGTTGATTAACTGTGGGTGTACCTAAATCCATTTTAGGATTTAATTCCATGTTGAATGACTTTATGCCGAAAGGTTGATTGATTACCTAGCTCCAATTTAAGGTTTCCTTAATTGACCGCTTTAGGTGATGAGAATAGCCATTTTAGACCAGAGATGAATGATATGCAGAGAAAAAGGAGTAGAGAATTATACCTTGTTCGCCTTGGAACCGCTCCTCAAATCCAGATTAGTTCAATTAGATTTTAGTTTTAAGTTAAAATTTAATCGGGCAGCAATTCAAATGCAATACAAAAATTAAGACTCTAGTCGACAGACAGAAAACTTCGAAAGGATCGAATAAGGACTTAGAGAGAAGAGGCTAGTGCTCCGAATAGCCGGGGTCCCAAATTTTGTGAATCAGGAGTCAATATATAGGCTGAAAGGGCAAAAAAGGGGCTGAAATCGGGTTTCCCGGCGCGCGTGCGCCGGGTGTCGGCGCACGTGCGCCACCCTCCAGCCCCGGGCGGCTGACTGAAAACGTGTTTTCGGTATAATTTCTTGCGTTTTTCATGATTTTCGGGAGTTTCAGACCTCCGAAAATAAATCCGAGATCAGTTCTGTGATCCTTATTCCATTGCGGACGTTTTAAGTGGTATATTGGCATGCTTCTGGAGACTTTTACCTGAGCTGAATTGTGTACTTTGACTGATTTTCTGAGCCGAAAAATCGAGTATTCACAGTTGCCCCTCCATTTGGGTCTGTGAAAATGATTCACAGGACCAAATGGACCTCTGAATTAAGATTTTTTGGTAAGAACCTGCATTTTCGAGATTTTTCTATAAACATGCATTTTGTATGCTTATGAAATGATTTTCATGATTTTTGGTTTGTATGCTTATGCACACGTTTTCGGATTCCTCTGTCATTATGGATACTTCTTTCAATCACTGCACCTTCTCAAGATCGAAAAGATCAATCTAGGATGTTATGGCTTTGCCCCAATTGTAACACTTAGGGGAGTTGCTGCTGACTATGACTCCCTTCGCGCTTGTGCTCGACTATGGGATCTTGAAGCCCACGTCTTTCGTTTTGGAGGCGACTGGTCGGAGATGTGTCCTCTTTTTGAGGAATTCTATGTTATTATTGGGTGCGACCCTAATGGCCCGCTCGTTCGCAATGAGCTTCGAGTAGGTAACCATCGCTGCTTTGCAGACCTGTTTGGCTTTCCTTATGCCAAAGCCAAAGGGATGATCGTGGATAAAAAGAAGGTTGTGCTCCTTCATCTTATTGATGAATTCTTCGAAGCAAAGTTAAATGACCCGGAACAGATGCTTTACCGTCGGAGAGCTCTTGTGTTCTGCTTGGCAGCTGGATTCCTCTTCAATAGGGATCCTGGGTTCGGTGATTTATCACTTTACCCCTTGATTAATCAGATGGAGGCGAGACATTGCATTGGGAGCCTTGTGCTGGCAGAGACAATCAGGAGTCTAGACCGAGCAGCTTTGGGCTTCGAAGAGTGGATGGTTACTCCGATTATCTTGCAGGTTTTTTTTTCTTTTTTTTTCTTTTTTAATGTGCTAATTGAAATGATCAATTAGCAGATTTGGCCGAAGGATCATCTGAAGGTAGTGATTCCTCCTTCTAGACTTAGCTACAATCCTTCGCAGTATCGAATGCGGAGGTCCTGTATTACCATGGAATCTGCAAATGCTTGGACTTTATGGTTGCTGCAGATAGGTTCTGATGACATTCTGTGGTACATTTCCTGGTACCAAATGAGTGGCATCCTCCCGTCAAGTCGAGGAAACACTCGCGTATCTTGTTGGGTTTTACCCACAGCACATGGTACAGCGCCGCTCGCGTTCAAAGACAGATGGGCGTTGACCAAACTGTTCCGTTCCTTGATGGAATCTGTTTTTATGCTCTCATTACTGCAGGGGTGATCAAGGGTGTCGTGCATGCTTGGGCTAGGGATCATTGCTTAATGCATCCCATTCCGGACCTGACTTTGGTGCAGACTTCGCCAGAGTATCAGCACTGGCTGAGGACTGAGATATGGCCAGTCGAGCGGCCGAGGAGGATAGCTTTGCTACAACAGGTGGAAGGATGAGATAAAGATGAGGGAAAAGTGCTAGTTTTGAAGGCGGCAGCTCCAGAAGTGAATTCTGGAACCGGAGAGGGAGAGGAAGTTTTGTCGGAGGGAGAAAGTGCCCCTAGAAGGAAGAGGGTCACTTGAATTTACCTTTGATAGGATTTTGCCATTTGTGGCTGTAGACATTAATTCTTGTTTCTTTTTTGAGAATTGTTGAATTTCAAAGAAATGAATAAAAGGCTGCTTGGTTAAGAGTTTTTTTTCTTTTGAATGTTTGGGATGTGTAGATGTGTGAAATCCTGAAGAGTTTGACTAATCTCGGCTAAGCCTAAAATGTGATGAACAATATAAGCTTTAGATTCTCTCACAAATCAAGCATTTCCTTTACCTCTAACTTTTTTGCCTAACCGCCTTTTCAGGTTTTCGGTTTTAGCGAGCTTTCCTATTTTTGGCTGAACCGCCCTTTCAGGTTTTCGACTTAGCGGGATCTTTTTTCTTTTTTTTTTCTTTTTTTTTAATTATTGGCAAAGATGTTTACATTATGCATAATATCTCTTGAGCTGATCTAGATTGCATGGATTCTTGAATTCCAAACCATCTAAATCAGTAAGAGTGACTGCTCCGCCGGACAAGATTTTCTTTTGAATGTAAGGACCTGCCCAATGAGGATGGAACTTACCTCTTGGATCTAGAACTGGTGCTCGAATTTCCTTCAGAACCAAACACACTTCTTCCAACTTCCGGTCTTTAACTTTCTTATTGAAATGTTTTGCCATCCTGGCCTGATAGCTTCGAGCTTGGTTCAAAGCTTGCAGTCTCTTTTCATCCAAGCTCAAAAGTTGACTGTGGTAGTTTTCAATCCAAGTAGCTTCATTCACTCAGCTTTCTTGGATTACCCTGGCCGATTGAATCTCCAATTCTATGGGCAGAACTGCTTCCATCCCATATACCAGAGAATACGGAGTTACTCCAGTCGGTGTCCGAATTGAAGTCCGATATCCCCATACGGGTAGCGGTAGCTTCTTGTGCCAATCCCGATAATTTTTTATCATTTTCTGTATGATGACCTTGAGGGTCTTGTTAACTGCTTCAACGGCCCCATTCGTTTGTGGCCTATACGGCGAAGACTTATGATGCTGAATTTTCTTCTTTTTCAGCAAGTTTGCAAATTCCTTCTGAAAGTGCGAACCATTGTCGGTGATGATTTCAAATGGCATCCCATACCGGCAGAGGATGTTTGTCTTCACGAAGTGTGCCACTTTCTTGCAATCAAGACTGAAAATGATTCAGCTTCAACCCACTTAGTGAAGTAATCCATTGCTACTAAGAT
>CAOJBJ010597149.1:0-20558 GCA_948291685.1 Euphorbia celastroides
TGTTTATAAACTAGTTGCAACACAATTAATTACATAAATAAGAAACAAGCTAGTATAGTGGATTACACTTGTCACTTCCTCTTTACATGCAATACATGTTTCCATAAAATACTTACACATTGCACTCTTTATCTCATATAAATGCCATCTCAAATTTAATGAACTAATGTGGAAAAAACATGGTTATGATGCTTCCTATTTTTTTCATCCAAACGTGAAAATAAAAAGGAATGACAGATTAAAAGTAGAGAATAAAAAAGGAGCCGGAAAATGGAGCAGGATAAGAATGAGAACGGGTTCAAATCATCAATATAGAGTAAGTCCATTTTAAATTTATTTAGTGTTAAATTTAACCCTAGAAAGACAATAGAAAACTGTAGCAAAAGTCTAATTAGAAGTTCAGACTAAATGGAAAAGACAAATCGTGAATTACATGTAACTCCTAATTAGAAAATTTGGCCAAAAACGACTCCAAAAGCGCCTAGTTGCGCCTTGTGCGCCTCAAAATCGCCCAGCGCCTAAACCACAAAGGCGTGCGCCTATAGCATATTTATCGCCTACTAGTCGACGATGCGTTGTGGCTGGCACCTAGTGCGCCTATCGCCTAAGGCGCGCCTAAAGCGCGCCCGTGACAGCTATGGTGATAAAGCCCTTCACAATTGCGAACAGTGCATAAAATCCCCTCATCTGGATAGATTTAGCGATGGCAAAGCAAACATTCGACCTAGAATGGATGCAAAAAATACTTCAGTTCAACTTCTTGCAGATTAAAACAGAAACACAGAGAAAGGAACCATGTGCTTCTCAATAAAAGCCTCAGTTCGACAAACATCCACCGTCACCGACTAACTAAAGAACTTATATAGTATGTGAAATATATATTCAAAGTACAATACAATCCCAACAGTTTGAAATCTTATATTTTTAAGTTAAAAGCAAGATAAGTCATGCATCTATGAAAGGCCAACTTCTTTTCTTGTTCAAACATGCTAATAATTGACATTTTCAAAGCACAAAGCCAACAAGTGCCAAAATATTGAGAATCTTGGATCTCTAAAGACGCATCACAGTAACATCCATCTTAGCCTCACTAGTTAAACTATATTATATGCTCTAATTTTCCAACATTCTTGTCCCCCATAAGATAAAAAATCTAACAATCAAACTGGATATCATCAGAATTTCATGATCTTCCCCACCATCCTAAGAAATATCAAGTTTTAATAATTCATGCACCAGCAAGAGCATCCAAATACATTCACAAAACAATACGCAGCATAATGAAACTAGACAACGCATACACTCTCCTATCGCATCATTTGATGGAGTTTAATATTACAAGCATATGCATAACAAAGATATTAATCATAGACAAATCTCACAAGCTAAGAATGTAAAATTAAGCTAACTTGACATGACCTCCTAACATTAAACAGTGGAACTGGGCCAACTGCCACTAGTCACATGACTAGAGATTATTCACATTGTATTGAAGGAATATACTATCAATCATCTACCACCAGAAGACATCCACAAAACAAATACGAATTTTGGTGAAGCCATGTAAACTATCATTTTCTCACTTGAAGGACCCACTACTCTCACCACCTGAGAAGAAGTTGTAATATTCAGCCATGTGCTATCCTTTTCACCAGAACTCAACTTAAAGAATCACTATTCTTCTTAGTTTACCCTCATAATCAAGGCCACAATTCTCACTGAAACTAATACTATTACATGTGAATTTTTTTGAAAGTACAGAAGTTGAGACTATGGAGCGCATTACCGGATTTTCCCCTAAATAATGCCATAGGGACAAAAATTTACGCAACTAATGCTGGGTTACTACATAAATACCTCTGTATGGCTGCTTTAATCCAAAGTGAAAATGGAACTAAGAATTCCAGAGTATGATTGTATAGAAAATGGATTTCAAATTTCTGGTTTTGTGTCCATGGTCCCATCACGAATTGATTCCTGAATTCTAAATTCTATTTCTAATCATTGTTTCAAAAAAAATTATTCAATAAAAAACGGATCGTAATTTCCAGTTTGCGGCATTTTATGTAAAAACGTTTCACTTATAGTTTTAGATGAAGCCCCATTTTCTCTCTCATGGAAGGAACTCTGCTAATGGTTTGAATGCTAGTAGATAGGGGAAGTTTTTTAAAGAGAATGAAAGTGGCCAGGCTGGTGAATTGGATAGTTACTTAGAGCTTTAGTTCCTGCAATGATAAAATCATCCTTCATCATCTTATTGAAAAAATCTGGTTGGCATCTTAAACTCTCCACTTAAACATCTCACCAAGAAAAAAACCTATGATTTACACCTGGTCTAATTGCAAAACTTATTTTGTCCATTGCAATAGAGCCTAAGGAATTAACAAGATCGGTAGTACAACAGCTAAAAAAGATAACAACAGGTGTTCCAAGGATGAACAATTGCAAGCTGTCAAAATCAATATTACACATCGGGCACAGACAGCAAGATGTAATTTCAGGAATTGGTTTTGATTAAATAGTACTTTATACAAGAAATTGATTACAACTGGCCGGAATCAAATTGTTCAAAAACCGGAGTTCTAAGTTACAGATTTCATCATAAACTGGAAATTTCAGATCCCGTTTCTGTACAATTATATTCTGGAACTCTCAGTTCCGTTTTCTACTTGGGTTAAAAGGACCATACAGAGGAATTATGAAGTAACCCAGCATTAGTTGGGTAAATCCCACACGAACTAATTAAATACCATGTCACTTTAGATGTACATGCGAAGAAGAAAAATTGAGGCGACAGATAATACAAATACAGAATCCAATGAAGCTGGGGGCCAAAACGAAGAAACAGAAGTGATTACCAGTTTGTTTGAGCCAACTAGAAAAGGAAGAAAGTGCGGAAGGGCTGGATTGATTCTATTGTGAATGCAACCTCTAGCATGAGCAGGCTTGATAGATTTGGCAGGGGGTGGATCCCAATTGCAGTGTTTGACTAGGGTTTTAACGGATGCATCTAGAGGGCCCGAATCCAAATGAGTATCAGGAAGAGAAGTGAGAGCGAGAGAGATGTTGCCCAAATCCGGCATCGGAAACTCAGAGTGAGATTGAGAGAGCCAAAGGGGAATTTGGGCGGGATTTCTGAAAATTTCAAAGAGCTGGGTTTTGATGACCACAACAGAGTTGGGGTTCCAATAACTGGCCACCACTCATTCATTTGTAGCCGTTGGATTGGAGAGGAGCGTACACACGTTGCACAAGAATCCACGTGGACTTTAGGCTTTTTTTTTTTTTGTCTCAAGGCTTGTTCACCGTTGCTCTCAATTGAGGCATATCAATATAATAAAATTTCACAAACTATTTACATAAAGTATTCATACTCATTTTATTCTCATTAACTATCATTTCTAAATTCTAATTATCATTCAATACTGTTGGTGTTGTCCAGATTAAAGCCGGTACAAGCCCAATTGAAGAGGCCCACGAAGTGAACACGGTGAAAACCCTAAGAGTGACCAAACAGTGCATTTCAACTAAGGAGCAGAGGTATAAAAGGGAGCCTGTAACCTGAATTAGGGTTACGCAGTCATTTTCTTTTTCATTCAAACTTTTTCGGCGTTCTTTCTCTTCTCTCTGTGATTTTGTGCTGGTTCTGAGTTTTTTGAGGAGGTTGATGCTTTGCTGATGAGAAGATTGATGATTAATGGCTTCTAAGGTGTACTCTCTCTTTTATTGTGTTCTCTGCTCTTAGATTTTGTCTCTATTCGTAATCTCTAGGGTTAGTAATCGGTATTCGTTGGGTTTCTCTTGGATAACTTGTACAGTATTTGATCTGTGAGTGATTCTTGAATATTGTATCCATTTTGGCTGACTGTTAGGCAACCATTAATAAAAGGAACCACGAAACCTGCACACACGCATGAAGATATAGTCTAGGAGTGGTAAAACATACTAGGAAACCTCGTTAAAAAAATATATCTTTTATGTTCTGTTTTGTGTTCTGAAAACCTAAATATGAGTTTACAGTGTATCAGTAAGCAAACAAAGTTCAGTTAATTAGCCACAACAAAGTAAAAGAGAAGCATAGACTTTCAAAGATAGTGAAAATTTGAGCAAGTAGTAGCATAACACAAACAAAAAACCTAACTACACACACAGAAAAGATAATTACAACGTAATTGAAAACAAGCAAACCCTAAAAGGCATCATCGAGAGGAAATAAATCGGACAAGGGAGGATGAAAAGCGAACCTGCAATACGCTATTATAGTAGAAAGTGTTGCCGAAATTATCGAGGCCAAAATATCGCTCGCCTTCAGGAAACTGATCGCCGAGAGCAAAGCCAAGAATTACTTTGTGGATAGAGAATTCCTCTTCACAATATCTCCGAAATCTAAAACGAAAATGTCGGTGAAGAGTCAGGAAGAAGAAGCGGAAAATCAAACGATGTGCAGAAAACCTAACAGAAGGATGTGAAAAGAAGAGAGTTACCTGATTAACTGGAAACGCAGTGATGATAGGTGAAGAGAGTCGTGAACTGGAGAAGAGAGTACTCCATGAAAAGAGAGGTCCATTTTGGTCGATTTTGAAGAAGGGGAAGAATGATCGAATTTTGAATAAGGGCACGAAGGAAAGCACGCCCAATTTTGAACATCAGAACCCATTGGCTAAGTCGTAGATATTAAAATTCCAACGGTCAGAATTTCCCCAATCTCGTATGCTTCTCTCGATTGAAATTCAAAATTACAAATCCCCAACCGTCAATTTTCTCTTACAAACCAACTTTAGCTCCTGTCCAACGGTCACAATTTTTCTCCAATTTCGAAATTTCTCCTTCTTTCCAGCTTCCACTCCCTCAATCTCTAAATTTTCCCAATTTTCTTCTTATCGAATCCCAACTTCAGCTTTTTCTCCAACGCCAAAATTTTCTTCTTATAAAAACCCCAACTCCAACGGTCCTAATTTTCTTCATCTTCAACTTTTCCAATCTGCCGCAAGAAAAGTAGAAGTTGAGTCGCTCTTTTCTCTTCAGCGACAAGAGGCACCTTGAGTTTTCGAGATTCATCACAGTCATCCTGGTAAAGATTAGATTTCCTTCATTTTGATCGCAGCATTTTCCTTGTTTGATTTAGTTTTGCACGCTTAAATTTTCTGGTTTCCAAGAAAATTAGGGCAATCGATAACTTAGAGATTGATTTTCATGTCTGATGTTGTCAGTTTTCATTTTCCTAATATCGGTGAACAATTCACTCTGTGTACAATGAAATCATGTACAATTGTTATGTCTTTGCTCTACCATTACAACTCTTGCTTTTTTTATGTGGCAGGAAACTCATAGAAGAAATCAAGTGAAGCTGGCAATGATTTGCAAAAATGTAGTGCTGAGAGTAATATATTACAGGTAGTTTTTTACCTCATAATTAACTTGGATCAATATTGATAATCAGTATTGTTGACTAATTTGATTCGATGGCTATGCCCGTACTAGTATTTCTTCCAATTCTTAACACTTTATAACATTGTCAAATTAAAACATAAAAAGTGCACCCATCCCTTAAATGTCAAGACCAATCAAAATCCGCGCTTGATTAGTTGCATAAGTCAGCATAGGTGTTAGTTTGGAGCAGATAATATGATATCCAAAATACCAATAGTATATGAATTGGACTTGTAGAGATATCTGTCACAATTGATTATGGATTGCATATCTTTGTTAATTTCTCGTTGTATTGGCTTAGACCGTATCCTTACTATTATATTAGTGGTTTTAGAATTTTTCTGGTTGAATCTTATGTATGTGTTGTTTGTGAAACACTTATCATATCATTCTGTAGTAGAGATGACTTAAAAATGTTAGCAACTATTCTGGATTGAATTAATGCTATTCTACTCTGACTCTATGTTAATAGTTCACTTTTTTCTGTTTGTGAACTTTGAAAGACAAATAGAGTTGTAAGTGGCAAAGTTCTCTCATTCAATCCCCTTTGTTGCATAATCTTCCTGATTTTCGAATCTGACTGTATTTTCTCTCTTAATGATGTGATACAAAGATGAATATTGAGAGTAATTGTCATGGAACCATTTTATTGACTGTATTTTCCCAATTTTGTTGAACAATTCACGCTATGGCCAGAATTTGAATCCAATTTTTTTATTATCGAAAACTTGCACACATTATGTAACTGAATGGATTCATGTACAACTCCTGCTTTTTATTATGTGGCAGGGTACTCATAACAGAAATCAAGTGAAGCTGGGATTGATTTGCAAAACTTTAGTGCTGAGAATTTGCAGAACAATATGAAAGTAATATATTACAGGTTGGTTTTTTTACTTCGTAATTAACTTGGATCAATCTTGATAATCAATATTATTGAGTGTTGACTAATTTGATTCGATTGCTATGCCTGTACTAACATTTCTTCCAATTCTCAAATACTATATTCAGGCTGTTCATATGTAGTAATTAGGTTGTAAATGGAGAGAAGTTAATTTCTTATTGTAGTAAAAAATAGCTTACCTCTTATTCAAGTTGCTTTCTATCTCAAGTTGAAGAACACCTTATTACTCTGTAAGTAAGGTTTCATTTGATCACTTTCCAAAGGATACTAAAAAAAAAAAAGAAAAGCTTTCATTTTCAGCTGTGTATAGACTTTCATCCAAGCAGTTGAAGAATCATTTAATCATGTTTGATCTATTTTCTGATTCTTGATTCGGAGAAGTATATCTTATATTGTTGTACAAGTTGAAAATGTCAACAAAATCAAAAGATTCAGATAATGTGCAACATAGTTGCAAGATATTATGCTTCTGGCAGTTGTTATATACTGGTACAAGTTGTTAATTTTCCTTCATCCAAATAGTGGTTATTTTTCATTTCAAATATTTGTTATTTTCTTTAATTCTAATTTTAAAGTATCTAAGATTAAAGAAGGCTGACTGACACTAAGAGCATCTTTAGGAGATAGTGGAGACTATGCTTATGTGTCACATGAAATAGACTAAAATATTAATGACATTTCTATAGTCTTAGAAATGGACAATGTGATTTTAAAAGTATGCTACACTAGATAGAAATTTTATTGTTATTATTATTTAATAATAAATTTATACATCAATGGACTAAATTTATTATTAAATAATAATAACAATAAAATTTCTATCAATAGAAAGAGTTTTTTAAAAAAGTGTAATTAAATAATAATTAATTTGATGGCATGGTCTTCTATTTGATTGTCTACATGTAGAAGATCAAATATAACTATAGTCTACATTTACTATGCCAAATCACCCAGGAGAGAGAAAATAAACTATCTAGTGTAGCAACATTTTTTAGTTCATAGTCTATTCTTATTTATGTGTCAAGACTATAACAAGACTATACAATCTACTACAGATGCTCTAACATGGGTAAATTTCTTTCTAAAATCATTTGTTTTGAATATTTATTTCTTTCCTTACCGTCATTTATTTTGTTTACTAATTATTGACATATTTAGCTAAAATTGCATATTTAACTTCAGATCCCCTATGTCATTTTCTAACATTGAATAGATCAAACCTTAGATGTAGAAAATTCAACGGATCTAATACACACTTCATGCTAGATTATCATATGTTGCTTTAAATATTCGTGCTACTAAGCGATTTTACTTTCTACTATATTTTTGGTCTGTAACCTAAATTTACTTTTTCTTCTTCTACTTTCATATATCGGCGAGTAGAGATCACTCATAAATGAAATGCTTAAAGGATTTCCTTTTGTCTACTTAAAAGTTATCCAAACTTCGCCTTAATCAAAGCCAATTTGCTTAATGAAATGCGGGTGTGGTTAATTCATATAATTCATATCCATATATGTACATATATACTTTTGTAGAACCAGAAATTGTTTCGCTATTACCCCTCTTTCTCTTATTCTATTCATACTCTATTGATACTTTTTTTCTTTTTTGCTATTTTTTTCTATTTATTTCCATTTGTATACTATTTTACATTTTACTCTATTTGTAGAGTATTTTTTTTCATCGGCATTCAGTAAACAAACATATGGTCCAAAAAATAGTTAAGACTCTCAGAATGCGTTTTTTTAACAAAGCATACGTATATGTTTTAGTAGACAAGAGCTTTAGGTTATGATTGTTTGTTGTAGAACTATGACCTCAAATAAATATGTCCTCATACATTATTCTCGAGGTCTTATAATTAATTGTTTGTTGAATTTTAGGTGGAGTATGCAATTTTAGGTGGCTGTCCCAAAATTATGAAAGTACGTATCCTAACCTTTGATTCCTACTTTTTGTTTTATAAATTGACAATGCCTCATGGTGACTCTACGTAAGTTCCAATCTTCCTTTAAAGGAAAGGTAAAATTTCTTCATGTGAACGCGACTTTTATATGTTGTTATGATGTTGGGCTTAGACCAAAATAACAACTGAAATAAGTATAAAATAGGTCAAAATTTATACAAGCTAAAAATAATAATATTTCGCACTTGTTTTTGACTCACCTTTAAGTATAATAATAAGCTACATTTGTTTTGACTCACCTTTAAGTAGACAACCAAAAATTGAAACAAACTGTGAGAAAAAAAATGGAATACAAAAATGTAGCTTATTATTATGTTTGGAATACAAAAATGCATTTTATAGACTGCATCCAATTCAAAACAATATAAAAAAAAACTGGTTACATGCTCTAGTAAGTAGAAACCAAGGATTTAGTTCAAATGGTACACATTCATAGTAATTGAATGGGGATGACCAGACTATGGCTATTAGGAAAAAGAGATAGTGATGCGGAAAGCAGTAAAAAAAATACCGGAAATAAACAAATGCATTCACTATGAAAAATAGAAAGAAACGCGTTCACAAGAATCTAGTTTATTATTTGGAATTGCTGTCATCAATTGAAAGCTTTGACGATACACCCCGTCGTTTTGGTATTAGAGTCTACAAAAATGAGACTAAAAAATTTACAAAATTATAAAAATGAATTAGAACAATTATATAAAACTATACATATGATAAATTATATAGAAGAATTTTATGTTTATATGGTATAAACGATATAGAAAGACTACTAATTAATAATATAAAAGCAAAAAACTTTAAGGGAAAATATAAAACTTTGAAAAAGTCTTATCTAAATTATACTCACCCAAAATGGAAGATACTTAAAATATACACCCCACATCTACACATTATGTCATGGATATATATGAATGTGGTACCACCCAAACATTAAGTTTTAAACCTAAATTTTATCATAAAATACAAGAAAGAAGAATCATCTCTAAATAAAATCTTTAAAACTAAATGGTTTGAAATAAATAAAGAAATATAGCCCAAAAACATGACAACGCAATAGATATAACTAGTGTCATAACTGATGAGATAACAAAAAGAGAGATATCCGAATTATCTTACAAAGAGTCTAAAAAATATAAGAATATCTATTTTGAAGGAAACAAATGTACTGTAAAAGCATATTCTCAAAAGAATATAAACACCTAAACAAATATATTCTCTAGACAATTTACGAGATGCCTTAATTTTTGTAATAAGATGGAATCTGATTTACCAAAAACTTAAATGTAGCATACAAGTAAATTTTAGCATTTCATTACAAGATATAAAGAATCAACTATATTATAAATTTAATTGGAATAAATATGCCACCGGAAAGTAAAGAGTAATAAGCATAGAGACCAAAAAGATAGTACCAAAAATAGACAATTCAATGTTAAGCTTTAGAATAATTCAATAAAAATAAGAATAGTATTATTTACTAAACTACCTATTGATTGTTTAGTTGAAATAAATAAAGAAGCAAAAAGTTTAATACACAATAAACTCAATAGCACCTCAATAGAATCACAAACTTATGTAGCAAACATAAGATTGAAAATACAAGACATAAGAACTGCAAGAACAGATATATAAAATGAAATTAAACAACGGATAAAATTTGAAAATGGTTGGGTAATGAATAATAAATAATAATAAAATTGATCAAATAATAAAAACAAATTTCAAACTCAAATACAACACATGATACAACAAGATTTATTAAATCAATAGATATCAGAATGTACTTTTGTATACCTTTCAATGACTAACATTTCTTCTTCGTTATCACAGATTGGGGCGAATCTCTAATATGAATCATTGAATTCTATTTTCTAGTTGGTATCAAAATTTCGATCAAATTCAATTTTATATGTTTCCATGTTCCTTATTTATTCATCTTTTCATTATTACCAAATGCTAATAATTTAGAATGCAATTTGTTGTTGTTGATTTTATTTAGTTATATTAACTATAATTTATTTAAGAATTGATGTGACTCATTTTCCCTCATCAAATATTCAACACAAAATGTTCATAATGTATCAAGCTTTAGTTGTATCTTTGGTTGCTCATCCAATTCATGCGCCAAACTGTAATGGGTGAATTTTTCAGTAAGGAAATGTTGGAATTTCTAATCAAATTTATGTTGGCAAATATATAACATTTTCATCAAGGTCTTGGAGATAAAAAGGAGGGAAAAGGAGAGGAGGTTGAATTAGAAACAAAGATGAAGTTCGATTAAAAGCTTAATTAGCTAAACAGTAACATACCATAGAATGTGGTCCACTCCACCATTGCATAGCATTTAAACGAGCTGAGTCGAGCTCGACCACATTGTTTTAGGATACAGCAGCTAAAATAAGCCTTTTTCACAAGCAATGAGGCAAAACTCTTGGAAAAATGTGTGATCATCATGTCTACCAAACTCTCGGGGCAGATGTAAAATCCCCAAGTTCTACTGGACTTTTTTTCAATAGTTTTCTTAAATTTTGAAGTATAATTGTTAAAAAATGTAACTAATTTTAAAATTCAAAATACACAACATAATTTTTGTAATTAGCTCGTTTTTAAAGCAATCTAGGCATCATCAAAACCTCAACTTACTTGAAGACAAAGCAAAAAAAAAAAAAAATTAAAAGAACAACCTATGGACCATGAGTCGACTGAGCATAAGTTTGTAAAACTTGAACTAAAACGGACTTTAGGTTTGCCCAACAAGACCCGACCCATCACACCTATCAAGAAAAGGACATGGAAGAAACTCTGTAACAACATACACACTTATTCATAAATATAAATGTAGCAACGTTGGTAGCTAATGTGGGAATTCTCCTTCATGGTGGAAGGAAAAGATGTTGGAATTTTCCTTCAAAGCGGAAGGAAAAGATATGTCACAAAAATTTCATCATTCGAAAGTGGAAGTTTGGCAGATTGAATAGAAACCAAAACCCTCAAGCTATTGAGTGAGCAGTTCAATCTATCATGAATTCATTAAGCTATAAGACTTCGTTGGAACTCAAGTCCCACAACTTAACGCTCAAGCATCCATTGTTATTTACTTGTAAGGAGACCCATTATTGTGGTGTTTTACCTATGAAAGGCACATCATGAATTAAGGGGAAGTCCCAACATTTTCCTCATTTCTTTTTTCCTAAACCCTATTTTACAGAATTTACAATGCTTGTATTCTATCCAAAATCATGTAGTAGCTCAACTTGTTTTCTAGCCTACAACCAATAAGGACTTTCACTACCTACTCGCTGATATCCACAAATCTCGATGTTATCACTAACACACCAAGTAGACAAACAACACGAGTAAGAGAAGAAAAAGTATTCCAAGTATTTTGTCACTTGGCACATGTATATTGTTAAAAGAACTCTAAATTAGAAGGTTGAAAAATAAACTCCTTCTACCAGGCTGTCATTCAGAATGGTCAATGTAAATCAAAAGAAGCTTGGAACATTTTCAAATTTGATGACTCTTGGGTCCAACTTAATTTTATACTTGAACTCAGGTTAATTAATATATCTTCAAGAAAAGAAGGTCCAGATAAAAATTGATGAATATTTATGCTGAAACAAACAGAGAGACAAATACAAAAATCCAAATTGTATTGGACTGAAGTACCATAAAATGGATATGAAGTAACTTCTACAATAGTATCATGGAAAAGCACAGAAGAATAAAACATAAGTGATGCCTTCCTCATGTAAACTTAAGTATGAACACTAACAGAATACCCAACAAGAAACAATTGGTAGCATTAACTGATGCCTTCCTCATGTAAACTTATGTATGAACACCAGCAGAATACCATATGCGCTAATACCCAATAAGAAAATAGCTTCAAAACTCAATAAGCAGTAAAAAAACAAAACTCTTGAAGTACTAACTAATAAAAACTTCAAATGCGCCAATAAAATAAAAACTAACCATGAACAAAATCAAGTTATTTTTTTAAAAAATAATGTTAAATAATTTAAGAAAACAACGCAGTGTTGTAAGATAGAGATTTGATTTGTTTCCAAAATTTATTTTATGGATAGAATTTATTATTTATTTTCTTTTTGTGATTAATAATATTAAATATCTTTTCTTTCTTTTAAACAGTGGATAGAATTATAGTACATGGCATGAAATGTACCGTAGAATCATCCCCAAAATTTATTCCTATGTTGGATGGAAAGATTAAGGTTTTAAAAAACACCGAGGTTTGAGAAAAGTAATATGAAATACAAAAGCTACAGAATCGGAGTTAGGTGTTGTATGCGAGTAGTCACCCCTACAAACTTTCTACCGAATGACTACTGACTACACCTAAAACAAATTTAATTAATTGATTCGTTAAAGTCATGTTCATACATTATTTGGTTGACTTCATTTCATTGGTTATATCCTCTATTAAGGATGATGATAAATATATTCACAAATCAATTAAAAAAATTTCAGAAAATAAACAAGCGTGGAGGTTAAAAATATGTGCAATTGTTAAAATTTGAACATATAATAAATCATGCAAAACAAAAGAACAAGCCTTTTGTACAAAAAATCAGATCAGGCAAAGCGTGGGAAACATAGGCTCTCTAAGTAGCAGTAGCTTGAAAAACCATATGAGACTAATTCCCTCAAATTTAGTAAGTCACAGTTCTATATTAAGTACATGTAAAGCATGAGGACAAGCACCAAGTAAACAAGTAGATGAAAAAATAATCTCAGTATCTTGTCACATGGCTCATGGATATTGTTGTACAACTCTAAATCAATTTTTGTATCTTAACACAGTCCACAATATAAAGAGAATAATAACTCTACTAAACTATACAAATGATTATTGGTAAATCAAAACAAGCTTTGAACATTTTAATTAAAGTTGATAAAACGATCCATGGTAAATATGCAGAAGAGCTTTGTCACTGCTTAATCCAAAACTAATAACCCTTGAAGCAGAGTATATAAACGTATCTTAGAGTTTGAAGGACGAAATCTAAGAACCAGAATCATCTTACCATTACTTGATACCACAAAGATATCTTGAATCCAATATCCAGGTCTCCACGGGTAGCTGCAAGACAAGAAAATTTTGGCACGGTCTGACAATTCTCTTGCTTTTGTCGGGCCACGTCACGCTGATAGTACTGGTCTTTTGTACTGCTGTGACAACATTATCGGATGACGCGGTGTGTACTTGCACCGCGGCACACACCTTTGTTTCTATTGGGTTGGTTCCCTTTGGCGAACTGGTGGTCCTTTTGGGCGGCGAGCTCAAGAGCCTTCAGAGCGGGATCTGGGAACGAGCTCGCTTAGGGTTAGACCAGCTCGGGTATTACCGAGCTGTATTTCTCTTATTGATATCACACAGTATAATCTATTTAAGCATCCAAATTGAAAGAGAAAACCAATTCAGTAATTTAAGGGCACATCATGATAGCCTTTTAAGTAAATTTAAAGTACAAGAGTGGTCATTTTTTAGAACTCAAATCTTAACTGCAAACACATGATGTTTGTTTGAGATCATATTTGGTATCAGTTATTGAATAGATGAAGAAGCCAAATAAATGAAACAATTGCAAATGAGTAATTTCAAAATGTCTGCATGAAATCAAAAAGAGACATAGACTACCTGAAAATATCTGGTGAATGGAAAAAAATGCATCAGTCCACCGAATCTGCACAGAACCTGAAAATTTTGCAAAGTTGGGCCAAGGTTAAAATATGTTACTCAATTCCCATCATTATCACTAACAAGAGTGAGTCCATATAGTTGTTGATTAGAAATTGGTTGCTCGAAATGTGGTGGATTTTTTTTTTTTTATTTCGTTTACTTGTTTTATAAACAACTGAATAAATAGTCAAAGAACAACTCATTCTATAAATATGATGTATGAGAAAAGAAGATTTATCTAAAAGATAGGAACACTGAGTTGTAGTTATACATCTAGAAATTTGAACACTGAGTTGAATCAGCTCTCTCTTGTTGAATAAAATGTAAGTCTACCCTGCAGAGCATTTATGTGAAGATTCAATTAGCTTCAAGAAATAAAGGTCCGGATGAAAATTGATGAGTAAATGAGTGCCAGCTATGCTGAAACTGTAAGAGAGACAAACTGTAAGAAATGGATGTGAAGTAACTTCCACAGTAGTATCATGGAAAAGCACAGAAGAATAAAATATAATTAGAACTGAAATAACAATTTGTAGCATTATCTTCAAAACATGAACTAGGATGAACCAAAACTAAGTTCAAAATATCCGACAAATCAACAAGGTTTTCTACAGCTAGAATTACCAGCACAAACAGGTAGCATTAACTGATGCCTCCCTCTTGTAAAATGAACTATGAACACTAACAGAACAAGTCCTAAATAACATATGTACTAATCCCCAAATCTGATGCCTCCCTCTTGTAATATTAAGAGAATATGAAATTGGGTTATACTTGCAAACTAGTGGAAAAAATCATCAAAATCAATCAGTTTCTCATTCTAAAAAGCCTCACAACTCATGTTCACTGGAGAAATCCTATTTTACAGTCATACACATAATCATTTCTCAAAAGAAAAAGAAAAAGGAACAGTTTTAACGATACTAGTGCTATAAGAAATGAAACCTCAGAGTGACTCACCAGGGGATGAAAAGCACTTAAATGTATATGGGGTGCAGTTTCTTTTGTTTTAATGTACCATAGTTAAGACTTGTAAATTTACTATAACAAATCGACTATATAAACTTACCTGAAGAGTGGAACTGCGGAAGAACAGGGGAGCAGTTGCAATAAGAGCCATCCAGCAACATTTACAAGAGATAGATATACAATTTTGCAGTTTTTCATCCGACACCAACCATTGTTTAGGCCTACAAACCAACAATTATAAGATATTATCCAAAAATTAAAACAAGGTGTGGATAAGACTATAACTTACACAGCTGAAAGGCTAATGGAACGGAACAAAAATAATATGAAATGGATGCAATGCACAAAACAAGGCTAATAATATCTTCCTTTTAGGCACAAATTCTGACTTGTAGGATTCAAATGGCCTTTCACAGAATCCCATCTGAACATTAACAATTCAATAACTTAATGAGTGCAACTTTTTCAAAATCGAGAATCAGAATAGGATAGGTGCTGCTTCCTTTTTATTAATAATAACCAAATGATATAGTAGTAACGAATTATCACCTTCATCATTCTTTTATCATCTTTTCTTTAATAAAATCTGCATTTAACATGGCTTTTTTCTCTTCTTATTAGTAGAAAAATGATATGACCGGCAACAATGAAAGTGATACAAATTGTCACCTTCGAAATTGATAAGTTATGTTCCCAACTAGATCAATAACTACAGAAGTTCCAGAGTGACTAACTTCATCTGGTATCCATTTAGATAAGTTTCAACATCATCTGAGAATTTTCATATAAAAATCAAACTTATCAATCTTCAAGCAGAAAGGAAGAAGACAAAACTGAAAAATTATATATGCACAGTACTACAGAAGCACACGATATGCGTCAAATATCCAAACAATTTGAAGTAAATTGTTATATATTATCCTGCCCGAGTCAGATTTCTTCAATAGTTTGAAGTAAATTAAATAAGTTCAGTTCCGATTCTTCAATTAGTAAGGTCCAAACGTGAAATATGAACCGCTCTTTTTTCTCTTCAGCGACAAGGGCCACCTTGAGTTTTCGAGGTGGACAACTGATTTCCTTTTCCTTCTTTTATTTCCTTTGATTTTGATCGCAGTTTTTTGATTGTTTGATTTTGTTTTACACGCTTAAATTTTATAGTTTCCAAGAAAATTAGGCCAATTGATAACTAAGAGATCGATTTTCATGTTTATTTTGCTTCTAAACAACGGCATATAATATCTCCGTGGACTTTTGCCTTTCGTCTTAAGAATAATCAGTGCTGTTGTTAATTTTCATTTTCCTAATTTCGTTGAACAATAATTCACACTGTAGTCAGAATTTGTTGACTATCAAAAAGTTGTATTATGTAACTGAATGGATTCATGTTCAATTGCTCTACCATTACAACTCTTTTTTCTATGTGCAGGGTACTCATAAAAGAAATCAAGTGCAGCTGCCTGGGAATGATTTGCAAAAATTGAGTGCTGAGAGTTTGCAGAGCAATATGAAAGTAACCTATTACATCTTAATTAACTTGGATCAACCTTCATTATAAGTTCATTTGTTGCATTATAAGTTCTCTCATTCAATACCCTTTGTTGCATTATATTCCTGTTTTTTGGAATCTTACTATATTTTCTCTCTTAATGATGCAATGAAGCTGAACATTGAGAGTAACTACTAATAATCAAGGAGATTATGGCAGAATATGTACTTGAACTCTGAGAGAGGGTCTAATTCTGAATACTGAATTTAGGTCTCCTTGAAATCTTATTACAAGAGGGGGTCTACATTTAAGATTAATTAAATATTAAGTTTCAAATTTATACTATTAAAAGTTTATACAAATTCAATCAGATTAAATTTAAATGTCTATTTTCCTAAATAAACATCACGCTGCAGCCTAGAAAAATGGGAACTGAGAAAAAGAAGGAAAGTAAGCTGGAAAATTCCATCACAGTTCACACTCAGTACATGTAATCTATATTTTCCTTATCGTACATATTTGCATCATCATGGACAGCATGAATGTAAATCTAATCAGTTGCTGCTAATATTCTTGATAATATATTATGAAAAACTTGTAGTAGTAATGTTTCTTTCTTATTCTAACTTAGCATGTACAAATTTTATCTTCAATCTCAGCGTCATTGACAACATGAATATAAATCTAGACAACCTTTCTTTGTTATTCTGAAGCTTCTAATTGTATACACAGTGTATCCTTATTCTCATATTTTTCTTATTTCTCAATTCCTATATCCATGGATATTTTGTTCTTTCTTATCATGTTGGTTAAGTTGACTTTGGTTAATCTACCAAGATAAGAATTTTAAGACTTGGACTGAGTAGTGCGACATTCAGCTGAATATACAGTGCTTGAATTCAAGATGTTTCTAATATATGGATGGAGTAATTAATTAGATACAAATGGATAGAAGTTTCTTATTGTAGTAAAAAACATCTTGGCTCTCATTCAATTGCTTTTTATTTCAAGTTGAAGAACACCTTATTACTCTGTAAGTAAGCTTTCATTTAGTCTATTTTCTGATTTCTGATTTGGAAAGCATATTTTATATTGTTGTAAAAGTTGAAAATGTGAAATGGTTTACAAAATCAAATATTAGGTTCAAATAATGTGCAAGAAAGCTGCAAGAGGTTGATTTGATAGACAAGGATACTACTGGCTGTTGGGCTAATGATTTTCAGTAATAATTTCTTTTAATATAATTTCATCAGCCGATTGGTACAAATTGTTAATTTTGGATCCTTTATCCAAACAGTGGTTATTCTTAATTACAGTATTTATTATTTTCTTTGATCTAATGTCTAAAATAAAGAGGTATAAATTTCTTTTAAAATCATTTATTTACATGTTTATTTCTTTCCCGCCGGTCGGTTATTTTTGTTTATTTCTTTTGGTTACTAATCTTTGACATATTTAGACTTTACCGTCTAAAATTCCATATATAACTTTAAATGATTGATTTTTTGTTGAATTTTAGGCGGAACACCTAACTCTAGGTAGCTATCCAAAGTTCTTCAAGAAAGGTACATATTTCAACACATTTTTATGTCTTATGCATTCATGTATTCATTTTGTAAATTTATAATCCCGTAAGTTTGTTGCATTGAGCAGCCCTTCTTCCTTCAAATGAAAGATAAACGGCTTTATTTTTGATATTTTAATTTTTATTTTGAAGTTACTTTGGTATAGTAATGGAAACCTAGATAATAAAAGAAATAAGGGTAAAATAAGTTAAAATTGATACACGTGTCAAAAGGCTTTATGGGAAAAGGTTTGAAGGATTTGTTTTATGTTTGTGATGCCTATATTTCCATGGGAAAAGCTCTCGTTCAGTTCTTATCATGTGAAAGTGGAAAAACAAAAACTCCCGTGTTTTGAATTGAATACTAAATTTTACTTCTCCTTGAAATGTTGTTACAAGAGGGGGTCTTAAATTCACCTAAATAAAACATTATGCTGCCACGTACAAAAATGGGAACTGAGATTTTGTAACATACTAAAATGGTCGGCTCTTGGTAACATACTTAGTTGACCATCCTGTTTGGTTATTTCAAAAATATGGTTTGGATTAGCTTGTGAAATCTTAAATATTTTAGTATTTGGTTTGGTTGAGAAAAAAATCATAATAACCAAACTGAACCGAAATATCACTATATATAATAAAAAATTAAAATATATACTAAAAATATTCATAAATATAAAACTTTTTATTTATTTTGTAATTTTGGATATATTATAATGTGAAACAACTAATACATTAATATTGTGATATTTTTAGATTCGAATAAGTTAAATTTTATTGATTTTAAAATTAAAATTAGTCATTTTAGGTAATTTAGTTAAAATTCCGGTTGAATTTAGTTTTAACTTTAAATTCAGCTCGGTCGATTCGGTTCTGCATCTTATTTGGTCTAGTTCAGTTGATAAATTTTTCTAAATTTTCGTTTAGTTCGGTTTGGTTCATTTTTAACCAAATGCACACTCCTATGTTTAATATTTTGAAAATTAAACTTATGTGGAAATTATGAATAGAAAAAACTTATGTGGAAAGACAAAACATAAATATGTGTAAGATGACTAGAAAAACTAAGTAAATAAAAGGCTGAATGCTTACTTTCATACCTAAACTATACTCCAAAATTCTCTCAGATACCTAAACTATTAAAGTGTCCCGTAGGTACTTCAACTTTCAAAAAGTGCACAATTTCACTACCTCAATGTCACGTGTCAACTTCTGGTTGGCCAGTTAAAAGTCAAAGTTTGAAAAGTCAAACTCATCAAATGGTGACACGTGGCAATAAGGTAGTAAAATGGTGCACCTTTTGAAGGTTCGAGCATGCGGTCGTTTTTTGAAAGTTGGGGTACCTACGGGAACACTTTAATAGTTTGGGTACCTGAGAAGAAAGTGAGCATTAGGCTTAAAAAATTAGGAATAACTTCAAAACACCCTTGAAGTTTAAAACCCATCAAAAAATATCACTGGGGTTTCGCACCGTTATCAAAATAAGGATTGACCGTCCAACTCCAGTTAGGTGCTGACGTGGCTTAAGGGCAATTATGTCCATTCCATTTTTTTTATCCATTTACCCATATCCTCAAAATCCTAACCCAAATACCCAAACTCCCAACCCTAACCCGTTCAAAACCCTAACCCTAATCCACTTGCCTTCGGCACCTTCGCCGGAAAATCGCGAGTCCGGCGACGGCACAAAAAACTCCGGCGAAACCCCGATTACTTCGTTTTTCCGACGAACATCCCTCCTCTCTAACCTCTCTGAAATCTGTGGCGACCCTCGCCCCGACTTGATAAAGCCAAGGGGGCCGCCGACGATGCAATTTATCGAAACCATCACGAGAGCCGACACATTCCCACGCACCCATTTGAAAGTTTCATTCAAAATAATAATCTTTAACTGTGACGTCCCATACCATCACAGTATCGAAAACAATTCAAATTCACTTCGCCTTCAAAATTCAAACCAACATCCACATTCTCTTTTTCAAAATCAATCCGGCTTCAATTCAAACCGAAATCCACAACACCTTCATTTCAAAACCACCTTCAACAATATCAAATTCATATTGATATATCAAATACTAAACACAATTCTCATTTTCGGGCCCAAACCCAAAATCACCTTCACCATAAAAACACGAGTCATTTATCGACTCCAAACAATTTTTCAAAACATATTCATTCATTAAAAGATTTACATTCATTCTACAAAAATAATACATTGTATCAAATATACAATATACAAATACACACCCTTCACCTAATACATGCCACTATACAAAATACACAAAAGTATATTATACATATACAATTTTTATTCAAAAAGAACACCTTGAGGACTTCCTCCTGGGCGCAGCTAATCCGTCCGATCTTGGTCCTCTATCCTACCCGGGTCTCGGTCTCCACCACCTACGTGTAGAAAAAACTACACGCTAAGCAATTGAATTGCTTAGTGGTGTACTAAGATGCCACCACTTTAAAATCAATTTCATTTATGAAAAACCAATGCTCAATCCGCACACACCATGCATCGCT